>OZ030010.1:118525667-118783167 GCA_964023405.1 Apodemus agrarius | reverse complement strand
CACAGAGATCTACCTGCCTCTACCTCCTGGGTGCTAGGATTATGCCCAGCTCAGCTACCTGGTCATATACAGTCCAAAACCACCTTACATGTTGATGATGCTGTCCAGTGTGGCCTGGGCCTTCCCACATCAATCACCAATCAAGGCAATCTCTGGTAGGCATGGCCGCAGGCTAATCTGATATGGACAATTCTTCAATTGAGGCTCCCTCAAAGTTGTGTGAAATGGATAATAAACACTAACCAACAGATGTGCTATAACTGCAGTAGAGATATGCATATGGTCAAAGACAAGGAGAAGCCCAACTAAGGCAAATTGAGCTACCTGGCTCACTACTGTGCTCATGCTAAAGAGCAAAAGCCATTTTGTGGACCATTTGGACCCATTCAAAAAGGCTGCTCCCAAGTAAAGTTCTATCAGTCTGGTTAAAAACTGGTGATGTAGCCAATGACCACAGCAAGACAAATGAAGGCAACTGTTTTCAATGTAGTAAAGCCAAGACGGCTTGCATAGGAATGCACAACTCAGCCTACAGTCTGATTCTATCCTTTTGTTAGTCCTTCTTTTTCTAAATCCTCTCCCTTCTGCAAAGGTTAACAGGTAAAGGCAGTTACTCCCAGAAGAAAAATGTATGTTTGATTTGAAAAAAAGAAAATGTAAACCTACAAAGATACACAGAATAATCAGAAAAGAGTTAAGGCAGGAGGTAAGGGCGATACCTCAGCAGGTATTGGTACTTACACACATGCTTTATGACCTGAGTTTCTTCCATAGATCACACAATGTAGTAGAAGAGACCCAACTCCCAAATGTTGTCCTCTGATTTCAACATGCACGGTAGCCCATGAGCACCTTCATATACACAGATTAAACACACAAAAAATAAGAAACATACAAATACATAATTGTTTTAAGTTTAAGGCCGCCATTCAGGAAAACAACAAGGAAACACTTTCACAATGCAAACCTTCAGTACTCCACAGCACTCTGAACCACAATCGAAGGAAATCCAATGGAGCACAATGGAATTCTCTCAGCTGGGAAATTCTAAGAATAGACTGAAATAAATTGGGGGTACAAAACAGGAGATATTGTGGAACAGACACACCCAGGACTCATCAGCTCCTGCATAGGACTGCAGCAAAGCATTGGGTGAGTGGCTGTGTGTTGAGGTGAGTGGATACAGGAGAGCACTGGAACTCAGCAGCAGAGAGGAGGAGATCTGAGGAAACCCAGACTCGGGACAACTGCATGGAAACAGGAACAAAGCATCCTAGCAGCTGCCCTGTAGAACCACGTCCAGGGGGAGGAGAGCTATCCGCATGCAAGGGTAAAGATGAGAGAAGGTCTCAAAAGGATGTATTGGTGGACAAGCCAATATTTTCTGAGTTCTGCAGAGTGGGCTGGATCTCGAGAACACCTACATCATCACCTGACATACTTTCAGGGAGAACATTGCTAAGTCCTGCGAGGCCATGTAGAAGGGATGGTGTAAGACTGTTTCCTGCCACAGAAACAGAGCTAGTAGGCCATGGGCCTCCATGAATGATGATGATTGCTGGGTATGAGGTTTGTGTGTGTGTGTGTGTGTGTGTGTGTGTGTGTGTGTACATTAATTCATGTTCCTGACAAAGTTATCAGGGAACTTCTCTGCCAAGATTAATGACTATATGATAATCAGAGACAGCATGAATACAAGAGACAGTGTGGCTATGTACATTGTGCTTTGTACTTTGTACTTTGTACATTTAACAAAAATGCTAAATGTTGTGACCTCCAGGACAGCTCTTAAGGCTATGGGAAAGAACTCTTAAAACAGGAGTTCAAAATATATAGCTTCTTAACTATGCAAAATATAAGGATACAATATTAATTATATGAAGGGCTTCACAGACCTAAAGAAAGATACAAAGGCTTGCTGTCTGTTTCCAAGAATCAGAAGGCTGGGGACATGGAATACTGATTCATGCAATAACTAAGAGAACCTGGAGTAAATGAGTGAATTGGTATGTAAGTAAAAGACTGGGTTTTATTCTTCAAGAGCTGAGCTATATGGATGAGTTGTCTGGAGATCTCTAGAGAAAGCTGTCGCAAGCTTGTACCTATGAACTGACTTGAAGTCTGCTTTTTTTTTTTTTCAGTTCTCAAACACCCCTTCTCCCAGGAACCCCTCTCCAAGCCGAGGTGGATCTGGATCCTTGGCAGAACATAGGCTATGGTGCAGGGCTTAGCAGAAGATACTTCCCTTTAGGAAATGGTAGAACAAGGAACACATCCTCAGAGACTTGGGGACTCTGGAGCCTGTGGTTTTGCATAGGTACAGAAACTGAGATGCCAGGATTAAGGACATCAGAAAAACAGGTTCCCACATCTCTCTCCTATAACAGAATTTTGGAATTCCATTGTCCCCACCATCACCCATAAAGGTATCTGAGAACACACTGTAGTTCCAGCTTTTGTTCTCCTTCTGGAATATATAGCCTATGATGTTCCAGAGTCTTTGTTTGATACCCAGTTTCTTCACTACTGCTCTTTTCTGACATACAACTCAAATTTAAATAGCTTCTGTCAAGACATCTCTACTTGATGTCTGTAAGAATGAATAGAAGAGTAAAAAGCCTTTGGTCAATACCCTGCCCCACAATATACTCACTAGAAAAATCCAGAATGCAGCTTTTTTCATAATAGGCCTTGGCAGATATTTCAACTTAAGAAATGGAGGTGGGCAGGTTTTATAGCACATGTTTATAATCCCAGCAGTTAAAAGGTTATGACATGCAGCTCAGTCAGGTACGCAGGGAACAACAGAATGAAAGACCACTCGGGACCCAGTCTGCCTGGGTTCCTTCTGCACATAGGAGCTGGGAAGCTCTACAGCTGTCTGGGCACATATCTGGCAAGGGAGCATTTGACCTGCAGGGAGTCGTACCCTTAGAGGGAGCCGGGCTTTCAGAGACCTGTGCCACATCTGATATGGGGAAGATCCCACTTCCTGATCCTCTCTAGAGAACTGGCAGGAGCAGGTTATTTGACCTGTGCCCCTTCTGACATGGGGAAGAGCTTACTTCCTGATACTCTCTAGAGAACGGGCAGGAGCAGGTCATTCGAGAACTGGCATTTGGTGCATTTGAACTGGTAGAAGCGGGGCATTAGAGAACCAGAATCAGCAGAGCATTTGAAATCCAGCAACAGCAGAACATTTGAGAAACAGCAGCCTGCAGGGCATTTGACCCTTGCCAAGTCTGCCACAGAAAAGACCCCATCACCTGATACTTCCTGGAAAACCAGCTGTTTGCAGGGCATTGGTAGCAAAAGGAATCCCAGGAGTACAGAAGAGACAGCAAGACCAGCTAACACCGGAGATAATGAGATGGCCAAAAGCAAACACAAGATCATTACCAACAGTAACCAAGGCAACATGGTACCATCAGAACCCAGTTCTCCCACAACAGCAAATCCTGCATACTCCATCACATCAGAAAAGCAAGAGCTAGATTTAAAGTCACATCTCATATTGTTGATGGAGGACTTCAAGAAGGACATAAATAATTCCCTTAAAGAAATACAGGAGAACATGGGTCAACAGGTAGAAACACAAAAATGCCTTAAAGAAAGACAAGACAATATGGATCAAAAGGTAGAAGCCCTTAAAGAGGAAACACAAAAATCTCTTAAAGAAATACAGGAGAACATGGGCCAGCAGGTAGAAGCCCTTAAAGAGGCAATACAAAAATCCCATAGGGAATTATGGGAGAACATGGGTCAGCATGCAAAAGAATCCCTGAAAGAAACACAGGAGAACATGGGTCAACAGGTAGAAGAACTTTTTTTTTTTTTTTGGAAAGGGAAGTAAAGGGAAGTAAAAACACTTTATGAAGCCGGGCAGTGGTGGCGCACGCCTGTAATCCCAGCACTTGGAAGGCAGAGGCAGGCAGATCTCTGAGTTCGAGGCCAGCCTGGTCTACAGAGTGAGTTCTAGGAAAGCCAGGGCTATACAAAGAAACCCTGTCTCGAAAAAACAAAAAACAAAAACAAAACAAAAAAAACAAAAAACAAAAAACAGAACCACTTTATGATAAAATTAAAGATTTACATGGAAAATATTTCAGATAAACACGTTAAAATTGACAATTTTCATGGAAAATTAAGGAGTAAAGTGGTAGACATGTATAACATTGCTAAATGAATTGAAATATGGTATAGAAACATTTTATGATAGAAGTGAAGATTTAGGTGGAAAATATTTCTCACAAAATTGTAGAAAAATGTAGAAAAACATGTTAGAATTGAAGATTATCATGAAAAATTTTATATAGATATAATGGTAGGCATAAAATATTCCTAAGTTGATTAAAAGTGGAATTATAAATTTTTTCTGAAAAACTTGAAGATTTACATGGAAAATATTTCTGGTAAAATTGTAGAAATATATAGAAAAACTTGTTAAAATGAAAAATTATCATGAAAATTATATAGATAAAATGATAGGCATAAAGATAATTCTGTTGATTGAAGGTGGAATTATAAACATTTTCAGATAACATTGAAGATTTACATGGAAAATATTTCTGGTAAAATTCAAGAAATAAATAGAAAAACACATTAAAATTGACTATTTCATGGAAAATTTTACATAAAAATGGTTGATGTAAAAACACTTTCTAAATTAATTAGAATTAGAATTAGATGAATTAGGAACATTTGTGATAAAATCAAAGATTTACATTGGAAACATTTCTGATAAAATGTAGGAAGGATATAGAAAGACATTAAAATAGAAGATTATCATGAAAAATAACGCAGATAAAATGGTAGACAAAAAATATGACTAAATTAATTAAATGGGGAATTACAAATATTTTCTGATAAAAGTGAAGATTTGCATGAGAAATATTTCTGTTACTCTATGTCTTTTTATTGGGGAGTTGAGTCCATTGTTGTTAAGAGATATTAAGGAATAGTGATTGTTGCTTCCTGTTATTTTTTATATTATTTTTATGTTTGTATGGGTATTTTCTTTTGGGTTTGTTAGAAGAAGATTAATTTCTTGCTTTTTCTAGGGTATAGTTTCCCTCCTTGGGTTGGCATTTTCCATCAATTATCCTTTGTAGGACTGGATTTGTGGACAGATATTGTGCTAATTTGATTTTATCATGGAATATCTTGGTTTCTCACTACGATGAAGGAGAATTTTGCTGGGTATAGTAGCCTGGACTGGCATTTGTGTTCTCTTAGGGTCTGTATGAGGTCTGCCCAGGATCTTCTAGCTTTCATCCTCTCTGGTGAGAAATCTGGTATGATTCTGATAGGTCTGCCTTTATAAGTTACTTGCCCTTTTTCCCTTACTGCTTTTAATATTCTTTCTTGGTTTAGTGCATTTGGTGTTTTTGATTATTATGTGCTGGGAGGATTTTCTGTTCTGGTCCAGTCTGTTTGGAGTTCTGAAGGCTTCTTCTTTGTTCATGGGCATCTCTTTCTCTAGGGTAGAGAAGTTTTCTTCTACAATTTTGTTGAAGATATTTACTGGGCCTTTTAAGATGTAAATCTTCACTCTCCTCTATACCTATAATCCTTAGGTTTGGTCTTCTCATTGTGTCCTGGAGTTCCTGGATGTTTTGGGTTACCAGCTTTATGCATTTTGCATTTTCTTTGACTGTAGAGTCAATGTTTTCTATGGTATCTTCAGCACCTGAGGTTCTTTCTTCTATCTCTTGTATTCTGTTGTTGATGCTTGCATCTGTGACTCCTGGATTCTTTCCAAGGTTTTCAATCTCCAGAGATGTCCCACTTTGTGATTTCTTTATTGTTTCTACTTCTACTTTTAGATTCTGTATGGTTTTGTTCAGTTCCTTCACTTGATTGTTTGTGTTTTCCTGTAATTCTTTAAGGGATTTTTGTGTTTCTTCTTTAAGGGCAATCCCACTAAAATTGGGACCAGACAGGGCTGCCCACTCTTTCCCTATCAATTCAATATAGTACTTGAAGTCCTAGCCAGAGCAATCAGGCAGCAAAAGGATGTCAAAGGTGTACAAATTGGAAAGGAAGAAGTCAAAATATTACTATTTGCAGAGGATATGATAGTATACTTAAGCGAACTTCCACCAGAGAACTCCTAAAGCTGATAAACAACTTCAGCAAAGTGGCTGGATATAAAATTAACTCAAGCAAATCAGTAGCCTTCCTCTACTCAAAGGATAAACAAGAGGAGAAAGAAATTAGGGAAATGACACCTTTCACAATAGTCCCAAAATAATATGTCATACCTAGGTATGACCCTAACGAAGCAAGTGAAAGATCTATATGATAATAACTTTAAGTCTCTGACGAAAGAAATCAAAGAAAGTCTCAGAAGATGGAAAGATCTCCCATGTTCATGAATTGGTAGAATCAATATAGTAAAAATGGCCATTTTGCTGAAAGCAATCTACAAATTCAATGCAATCCCCATCAAAATTCCAAATCAGTTCTTCATAGATATAGAAAGAGCAATTCTCCAATTCATCTGGAATAACAAAAAACCCAGGATAACAAAAACTATTCTCCACAACAAAAGATCTTCTGGGGGAATCACCATCCCTGACCTTAAGCTCTACTACAGAGCAGTAGTGATAAAAAAAAAAACTGTTTGGTATTGGTATGCAGACAGGCAGGAAGATCAATGGAATAGAATTGAAGACCCAGAAATGAACCCACATGTACAGTCATTTGATATTTGACAAAGGAGCTAAAAACATCCAGTGGAAAAAAGATAGCATTTTTAACAAGTGGTGCTGGATCAACTGGAGATCTGCATGCAGAAAATGCAAATTGACTCATTCTTATCTTCTTATCTTCTTGTACAAAGCTCAAGTCCAAATGGATCAATAAAACCAGGTACACTGAACCTTATAGAGGAGAAAGTGGGGATCAATCTTGAATGCATGGGCACAGGGGAAAAGTTCCTGAACAGAACACCAATGGCTTATGCTCTAAAAACAAGAATCGACAAATGGGACCTCATAAAGCTGCAAAGCTTCTGTAAAGCAAAGGACACAGTCAATAGGACAAGATGGCAACCAACAAATTGGGAAAAGATCTTTACCAACCCTACATCCGATAGAGGGCTAATATCTAATGTATAAAAAGAACTCAAGAAATTAGTCTCCAAAGAGTCAAATAACCCTATTAAAAAACGGGGTACAGAGCTAAACAGGGAATTCTCAACTGAGGAAACTCAAATGCTTCTAAAGCACCTAAAGAAATGTTCAGTATCCTTAATTATCAGGGAAATGCAAATCAAAACAACATTGAGATTCCACCTCATACCAGTCAGAATGGCTAAGATGAAACACTCGGGGCACAGCAGTTGCTGAAGGGGATGTGGAGAAAAAGGAACACTTCTCCATTGCTGGTGGGATTGCAAGTTGGTAAAATCACTCTGGAAATCAGTTTGGTGATTCCTCAGAAAATTAGACATAGTACTACCAGCGGACCCAGCTATACCACTCCTGGGCATATACCCAGAAGATGCTCCTTCACGTAATAAGGATACATGCTCCACTATGTTCATAGCAGCCTTATTTATAATAGCCAGAAGATGGAAAGAACCTAGATGTCCCTCAACAGAGGAATGGATACAGAAACTATGGTATATATACACAATGGAGTACTATTCAGCTATTAAAAACAATGAATTCATGAAATTCTTAGGCAAATGGATGGAACTAGAAAGTGTCATCCTGAGCAAGGCAACCCAATCTCAAAAGAATACACATGGTATGTACTCACTAATAAGTGGATATTAGCCCAAAAAGCTCAAAATAAACAAATTACAATTCACCCAGCTCAAGAAGGAAGACTTAAGTGAAGGTGCTTCAGTTCCTCTAAGAAAGGGAAAAAATACTCACAGAAGCAATAAGGGAGACAATGTATGGGGCAGAGACTGAAGTAAAGGCCACCCAGAGACTGCCCTACCTGGGGATTCTTCCTATAAACAGTCAACAAACCCTGACACTACTATGGACCACAAGAAGCATATACCAAAAGGAGCATGCTATGGTTGCCTCCGGAGGGGCCCTGCCAGAGCCTTACAAATACAGAGGCAGATGCTAGCAACCAACTATTGGACTGGGCATGGGGTCCCCAATGGAGGAGCTGGAGGATGGTCCAGAGGAGCTGAAGGGGTTTACAGCCCCATGGGAAGAACAATGATTTTGGCCACTCAGATGCCCCAAGACTCCCAGGGACTGAGCCATCAACCAAAGGGCACACATGGTTCCAGCCAAAAATGTGGCAGAGGAAGGCCTTGTTGGGCATCAGTGGGAGGAGTGGCCCTTGGTCAGGTAAAGGCTCAACAGAGGCCAGAACAAAGGGAAACCGAGGGGGGCGGGAGGAGGGAGTATGTTGGGTGAAAAGACATATATGTGGAGGCAGGGGGAGGGAGGAAGGGGAGGGTTTGGGGGTATTAGGGGAGGGGGATATCGGGAAAGGTTTTACCATTGGCAATGTAAATGAAGAGGATATTAAAAAATAAATTAAATATGGTAATCAATAAAGTCTTTGAAAAATAAAAAGGTTATGACAAAATCCTTTTGTCTCCACCTCTCAAGTTTTGAGATTGATGGAGTGTGTTACTATTCCAAGTTTTTAAAATGTATTATTAGTTTTTAAAATGTATACATTTTAATATATACAATAGTGTTTTTCAATATATCATTTTCATATGGGTGCAAAAATTACCTCATCTCATCACCTCCACTCCCATTAGCCCTCTTCATCTTCCCAGCTTGCTCACTTCTATTTTTGTCTGTGTGTGTGTGTGTGTGTGTGTGTGTGTGTGTGTTATAAAGGACAGACACAGAGAAACAGAGAGACTCAAAATGATTATGATTATTTATAGGAATATGGGCACCGTATTAGTGGCCACATCACTGAAGAAGCCGTCTCTCCCTCACCCATCACCCATTAACTGTGTATAAATCCTCATGGAAGGCCGGACCCCACAAATGCATCACTCTTCCATGAAAAGGTATTGTTGGTCCCGATCTAGTATAGATCTTACGTGGGTAATTACAACTTGTCTCGAGTTCAAGATTGCAGTAGTCATTCATGAAAAGAAGTCAGCATTCCACAACAGTCTTACAGCTCTTTCATTCATTCAGCCTTTTCTTATAAAGTGTTCCCTGAGCCTCAAAGAGGGTAATATAGATCTCCTGTTTCTGGATGGGCATTCAACAGTGCGATGGCTAATTTGGTTGTCAACTTGATTACATCAGGAAGTAATATGCAAACAGCTGGGTACACATGTGGGGGATTTTCTTGAGTGGCTCATTTGAGGTGGGAAGACCCTCCCAAAATTGGGGCCATGCCTACTAGTGGCAGCCCACATAGAAGAGCATGAGAGAAAGAATGTTTTGATTTTTGTCTGTTTGCCCTTACTCTCACCTGGCAAGTTCACCTATCATGTTGCTGAAAGATTTGTTTGTTAGTACTAGAACTTACTTCTTTGGGATTTCAACATAGATTGAATACCAACAGCTGTCTAGTATGTCCCTGGGACTTCAGCAACAGATTGGAACTGCTGAGACATCCAGTCTCTTAGACTGAACAACTGCCAGATTCCTGGCCTTTCTGTCAGACATTGTGGGACTACCCAAACTACATCCTGTAAGCCACTCTAATAAATGTCAAGCACACATGCACACATGTGCGTACACATACACACACACACACACACACACACACACACACACACACTCACACTTTTTTCTATAAGTTTTGGTCCTTTAAAGAAACCTAATATAAACATTTAATTGCATTACTTTAGCTAGTTATGCGTCTCAGCAGACACTACTAACACTGCAAAAAGAAGCTTCTCTGAATAAAGCTGACAGCACCACCAACCTATGGGCATAAATATAGTTAATTAAAAGTCAATGTGATATCATGTCTATATAACAAAAATAGCAGCAATAGCCTCTCTAGCCTTGTTATTTTGACCAGTTTTACTATCCCAGGTATAAATTATGTAGTGTCAAATAAGTATCACATCCAATCATAAAGGTAGTTATTATATAAAGTACTCTACTAACTTAGGCATATCCTCAGCCCTGAATAACACACATACTTTTGGTCATTGAAAAGGTCACAGGGTAAGTCTTAAAATTCATTAAATCGAGTAAACCGAGAAACAAGTATAGCAAAATCTGTGAGACATAGCCAAAGCAGTGCTAGAAGGGAAGTTCATAGCAATGCATAGTTACATCCAAGAAAATCAAGTAAATAAACATCAGATCATAAAGAAATAAAATGGAGAATCTTAGGTTACTTTTCTATTGTTGTGACAAAACATGATCAAGGCAGCTTGGAGAAGAAAACATTTAATTTGGGGTTCACAGTTCCAAAGAGTTACCATGACCATCATGGCTGGAAGTGGGCATGGAGCTGGAGCAGTAGCTGAGAATTCAGGTCCTTATACAAAAATAGGAGACAGAGAAAACTAACTGGGAATGATAAAGAGCCTTTTGAAACCTCAAAACCCATTGCCAGTGATACACTTTCTCCAACAAGGCTATACCTCCTAATCCTTCCCAAACAGTAGCACCCACTAAGGACCAAGCATTCAAATATATGAGACTCTGATGCCCCGTTCTCATTCAACCTGCTACATAAAGACTAGGGTACAATTCAAAGAATCAATGAATCAGACTTAGTTCTTTGAAAAGGAAAAAGGGTTCTTTGAAAAATGATAAACCTTTAGCCAGAATAAGAAAGAGAAGTTGGAAGCAAGGGAAAAAAAACAACTGATAACAGAGAAATTCAAAGTCTCATTAGTCTTTTTTATAAACTGTATAATAACAAATGGGAAGATCTATAAGAAATGGGTATGTTTCTGAACACTGGACACATATGACTTACCAAAACTGTATCAAGTAAAAAGTATCAAAAATATTGATAGAAATATAATCTCTATAACAAATGGTTCTGGATTCTCACTGCACCTGTAGAGTACTAACATGACATACCTATTTCTCATCCTGTATAAAAATCAATTGAAACTGGATCAAAAAACCTAACATCTGACCTAAAACTCTAAAACTACTAAACTACAGTACAAGGGAAACCCTTCAAGATGTTGGCTCTGGTATCAATTTCCTCAGTAAAATTGAAAGTGTAGAAAATGGAAGCAAAATATGACAAATGGGATTACATCAAGTTAAAAATTTTCTGTACAATGAAGAAAGCAATCAGGTCCAGTAAGATGGTTGAATAGATAAAGGAACTTGCCACCAAGCCAAATAACCTGAGTTCTATAATAGAACCTATGTAATATATGAGAACTGACTCCTGCAACTTGTCCTCTGACCTCCACATGCATGGCATAGCAGACAATGTGATCTGTGGACCAACCACTATATTATCACTTTGGAAATGGTTAGAAATGCAAATTCTGAGGCCTCATCTTAGATTCATTGTATCATAATCCCTGAGGATGGGGATCCAACCATCTGTGTTTTTACAAACCTTTTTAGATGATTCTGAGGGTTATTGCTGTAGGACTTCTAGATCACTACAAACATACCAAAGACATACACACACATGCACAAGCACACACACATTCACAAGCATACACACATGCTCATACACACATACACACACATATCATACACACATACAAAAAATGTTTAAAAAGGGAAACACTCAGCAGAATGAAAACACAATTCACACCATAAAAGAAAACCTTTACCCTCTATTTATCCTACAGGGGATTAAAATACAGACTATATAAAATAAGTTAAAAAAAAACTAAACCATAAAAATAATCCAGTTCAAAAATGGAAAAATGCAGGGTCTGGAAAAATAACTAAGTGTCTAAGAGCATATACTGCCTAGCAGAGGACCAAAGTTCAGTCCCCAGAACCCATCCCAGGCTGCTCCTAACCTTTTACTCTAGTTCCAGGGGACCCAACATCTCTGGCCTCTGAGTCCACCTGCTTTAATATGTTGTAGTCATATACCTACACATAATTTTAAAAAACTATTAAATCATAGACACTAAAAGATAAATAACACATTTTTTCTCATATGTGAAACCTAGGTATACACACACACACACACACACACACACACACAAAACTTAAAAATAGGAAGAAAGGAAGAGACCCATAGAGGGGTAATAGAAAGTGAATATTGTGAAATCACATTATTAATACATGTATAAAAAATGTCACAATAAAAACCATTATTTAAGAAAACTAATATACATTAATTGTTCAGGACTTTTCAAAATATCAAAAGGAAATGATTTACATGAAAATGGATAGAACTGGAGATCATCATGTTAAGTGAAATAAGCCACAAGAGGCACATTTTCTGTCGTAATTGGAACGTGGGGAGAAATAAAAGGGACATTAAACTAAAAAAAAAGGATTGTTCGGGATTTAGAACAGGAAAATGGCAGAGAATGGGTAATAAGAGTGGGTAAACAGGGTGAATAAGTTCAAAATCATGATATTCATAAGTGGAAAAGTCACAAATGAAATGTATTACTTTATATGTCTAATATACAAAAAGTTAAAAAGTATGGTTATTAGTATCCATGGAGACAAGAAAAATATGGAAGGATATGGAAGGGAAAAAAATACTAGAGAGATTTCGATTTTCTCTTTTAAACCACAGGTCATTAAATCAAAATTGCCATTTTTAATCAATGCACCATTTAACAGAAATTCCATTACCCTGATGTGGTTATCAGTTTGCTTTCAGGGCACACAATCAGCTGTCAGAACCCAACATATAGCAAGGACTAGAGCAAAGTCAAGAGTCGTCATTATCATCATCATCATTATCATCATCATCATGAACTGTAGTTAAATATCTTTAGAGGAAGAAAGAAGAAATAACATTTTCTCTTATGAAAATATCAAAAAGGTTTGGTTGTCAATTTCCTCAAGCATAGGATTAGCACCTGCCACAGATAAATTAAGAAACATGAAAAGGTCACTTGCTTGCAACTTTTCTTTCTTGCTCATAAGTCAACAGGGGGTTTCCCAGGAAAGTAACACTCTCATTTAAGACATTCTGGAGCCTTCGTTTCCATTTCAAATGCTAAGTTAGCTCTATTTTTGATTAAACAAGTAACTTTGACCCATCACTACAACTTTGTCATCTGTGAAAATGGTATGTTTCTGAGAAGGAGCATGGGGAAAATCCACCAGCACACAAGGCCTTCCTCATTCATCCTAGAGCTTTTGCTACTGCACCACCAGGAAATAGCATTAGATGTAAGAGTTGAGTGTAATTTTAAGTAATAATTAGTGTTTAGAAATGCTGTGAGGTCTAGAGGCAAGTAACAGAGGAGCAGCTAGAACACCCTAATAAGATCAGATTTGACTCTGGCATGATCTCAGGAAAGTATTACTATGTTCCTATGTTTGATACTCCATGGTTCAGCCATCCCTGCTGTCCCCTGGGTGACAAGGTAATGATTTCTCCTTCCTAGAGATGTCCACCTATTAATTCCCAAAACCTGTACACATGTGAGTTTATATGGCAAGAAAGACTTGGTAGGTAGCTGAGACTATGTTAGCAGTAGTAACATTATCCTGAATTATCTAGACAGACTCAGTAGTATCACAAGATTTACTACAAGAGGGACTCAGTAAGGTCGGGGTCAGAAGAGTAAAGGGTTGAAGCATTTGAAGATGCTGTGTTTCTGCTTTGAAGATGAAGAGAAGGGCTATGACTCCAAAGTGTTCCTTGCAGTTGGAACGTGCAAAGAGTCATTGTCCCATAGAGCCTGCAATAAGAAGGGATCTCCGCTAATACCTTGACTTTAGAACTCCTAAATATAGAACCAAAAGATAACACATCTGTGTCGTGTCACATCACAAAGTTTGTGCTAATTTGTTACTGCAGTACTGATGGGGTGAAAACCTACACTTTTTACCTCAAAGAAAATAAGGAATGTTTTATTCTGTAGCCAAGTGTGTGTGACCAAAGCCCAGAAATACAGATTTAAGTCACCACAAATACGATATCCAAAGGTTTCATGAAGTTTTATAGTAACAGAACAAAGACAGTCATAAGTCAAGACACCTTCCAAATGTATTGGTGAACATTTTAGGTAGATAACTTATAGAAACTTAGAGAAATCACTGATACAGGCCTCAGATGTCTCCATCATCTGGCTGTTTAGATCCAACATGGCTTTCTCTCTTCCATGTCATCGTCTTCCTCCAGACAGCTGCTGAGATTTACGCCTTGCCTGCCCTGCAGTTTTGTTTTGTTTTTAGAAATTCTAATAAAACTGTCCTCAAGCTTTCTACTGAGTCTTGTCTTAGATTCTTCTACTAAGGAAACTAAAAACCCTGAGAGACCTCAATTTCCCTGGTAACACCATGAACAATAACAGTGTTATGCATGCAAAATGAAGAGAAAACACCACATCTCTATTACACTTTACAAACTATATACCTTTTCTCCAACTCGAGACACAAGCTAGAACATCTAATTTAATATTCAAATTATTGTGACTAAGATATTGACAGGAAATTCAATCTTTCTGTTGAAATCCCTTAGCAAAAATATCAAACATGTTTACTGACACCATTACTCGGTCCCTACATCCATCTCCCCACCCTCTGCCTATGTTATCAAGCATAGAAACTCTGGGGCTGTTACCCCTGATAAATGTTTCAAGGTAAAGTAGACCTAGACTATTCCAAGTCTTTCGCATACATGGTCCTTTGTTTTGACTTAACCCCACTTCCTCCCCACTGTACCACACCCCAGCCTGAGCTGCTGTGCTGAAACAGACTTTGGTCTTAGCAGCTTAAAAGACTTCATAGAAAACTGCCCATAATTCTTGCACCTCAGGACCTGCATCATAAGGACCAACCACTTTCTTCTTTGTCCTCCTATCTAAACAACTTTATCATCCTTTCTTGGCTCCAAAAATTGACCTTAACAACATAGTCCATCTAAACTTCCTACAATGTATTTGGGCCTCAAATAGAAAATTAGTCTGAAATTTAATATCTTAATTTGTCTCCAATTGCATCCCTTCTATTCCTTATGCAAATACCTGGCATTTCTATTCCAGAAAATGGTGGAGGTTTCCTATTGTGATGAGGATATAGTGCTTTAAGATTTAGGAAATTAAAGCGTCATTCTGATGACTTGTCCAGAAGAGAAAATGAAAGAAATTCACAGTCAAAGAGATTTAAAAGTAATCAATGCTTTCACCAAAATTTCCCAGCAACTTCAAAATGTTCCCTTCCTTGCTTAGGAAATGGATATACCACCCTCCTCCCCACCCCCCAACCTCTACTCTGGTGCCCTTACCCCATTAATGTGTTATCCCTGGTTTAGATAATGAAAAGACATTGGCACCTTTAAAAAAAGGAATTAAAGTTGATAGAGGTGGAAACAAGTCTGGAAGCAGCAAACACAAATAACTTTGCAGTGAATGCAGTCAAGGGGGATTATGCTCTGAGGTAGCTGAGATGGACAGAGCCCAATAGATGTCAACAGTTCGGGGGGGGGGGCTTTATCAGGGAACCCATATGCCCTGCTTCATGCAGGAGGTTCTCAGTGCTTAACATGCAGCTACTTCCCACTTAACATGTTTATTGAGTTTTCCCTGTTGATATATGCGGGAGTAGGAATCTGGAGGACACTTGCTGAGATTTCCAGGTTCTTCTGTTTCAGAACAAACAATTAGATGCGTGCCACGTGGAGAGTGGAAGAAATAGAGTTTGTTTATTAAGAGAGCACTTCAAAGGGTACTAGTGAGTCTGGCAGCTGGGAGAACGTTAGATGCTCAATGGTACCAAGCCAGTCATGACCCATGACAGCAGCCAGCTTCTTCCGTATTGGTATATGGGGGCTTTTTGCCCTCACACTCTGTCCTTCACATGCAGTTCATGCAGGATTGGTCCAGTCTTTCTTGTCATTGGTTTCTTCTATGTGTTGATTGTGGTCCCTCTGACTCATTATCTGCCACTCTGCCATCCTACAACCAGGGTTCCCAGATTCTGGTCTGTAGAGCAGTAGAATCATCCCGGTGGATTGATTCTATGCAGGTTTTCAGACACCATCCTGAGGAGCTGAATCAGACCCTCTGGGGCTGGGGAGCAGGAGGGAAGCAGTATGAGTCTTAGTCATTTCAGGTGACTCTGATTGCATGTGCGAGTGTGAGGACCAATAACACACTCAGATATGTTTCCATCAGCAAGCTCCCTGCCAGGTGCTAGAGTGAGAATCAGAGTAACCAAAGAAGACATAAGGCTCAAAGCCAGATGTGACAGTTCATGCCTGTAATCCCAATACTCAAAAAGCCAGAGCAGGAGGATTGCTCACACATCTCCAGCCAATAATAGATTGAGACTATTTCAAAAAAAGATGATTGATAGATAGAACGATAGATAGATAGATAGATAAACCGAGATGTACAGTTCAAAACTTTTGACAACTATTAAAAAATAGTATAAGACATAGAATCCTTAGCAACTTCAATTTCTGCTGAGTGACAATTTTTTATTGCACAGGGTATAAATTATACTAAGAAGCAAGCCTGGTTTGGTGGTTTGGTTTGCTGGCCCATGCTTAAAATGCCAGTACCTGGGAGGTTGAGGCAGAAGGATCAGTTCAAAGTCAGACTCACAAAAAAGTTCTGGCCAGCCCTGACTACTGGGAAAGCTGAGTCAGAACCATTAAGTTCAAAGTCCATCTGAATTATAGAGTAAGTTCAAGAGCAGCCTGAGTAACTTAGTGAGATCCTGTCTCAAATAGAAAAAGAGACCTAAGTTAGAGTGTATGCCTGCCATGCACAGGCTCTGGGTTTCATTCCCAGTATACCTACCACAAAAAAAAAAAAAATTGTTATCTATCCTGAAATACAAGTTTTATTTCCTTATTTCTCAGTGTGTAGCCCTGACTGACTTTGGGAACTGGATCTGTAAGTCACTGTTCTAACTCAAGGGGTCCCAACTACTGTTGTTTCTGGAGATGACATTTGTTTTCTTTTACTTTTTCCTCTGTGGTTCAACTACTGGCCCATCTGTATAAGGCAGCTCGTGTGAATTAGATAAAGGCACCTTCCCATTGACTGACGCAGCCCACACTTGGATGCGCAGTCTGAAAGAGGGATTCTAAACAGCTGTTTCGCCCCTGCTCACTCCACCCCCCCTCAAGCTGCACAGTCCTTTGTGACAGATCAGAGCCCACTGCCCTTCTGACAGGTCTTCTTACTGCAGGGCTACTTGGACTCCTTCTAATTGCTTACACTTGGCTTTGTTTCACAGTCCACCCAGGGAGGGGAGAGGCTGCTCCCCGCCACTCAGCCTCGGGTTTTCTAAAGCCATGTTTGTCAAAAGCATCCGTGTGCGGATCCTTTTGTTCATAATGGTGGCATTCAAGTCGAATTGCGCATGAAATCGTCTTGCTAAAGAAACTGCAGTTCTCTATATAAAGGGGGGGGGGCAAGAGAAATGGAAAGATCCGATTAGTTAATAGGAATTCTGAGTAGTGAAATTTCGGATTAGCATAAGACAGTTTCTTGTTCAGAGCACGTGCACCACCAGAGCAAAAGCATTCTTTTCTTTCCCCTTTTCGGTTAAAGCATTTAGTTCTAAAATAGTATAATCACAATAAGACTTTCCAACGTGCGAATTATAGTATATTAAGTCATGACTAATTGCATTGATTTGCATTCAGGGTTTTTTAACATCTGTGTGGTAATTATCCTAATCCAATTTGTTATGCAGAATACAATCAACGTTATATATGTTGGTGTTTAGGGCCCCCGACACCATTTCCTGCTAAAAAGGAGACTGAGATACAAAGGTAGCTCAGGTGGAAAGACAAGCCCATCTTTTATAGATATCAGCTCCTTTTTCTTGATCTCCCAAATTAGCTGGGGGTGGGGGGGGAGCGATGGAAGCAGAGATCAAGCAAATTTCATTAGCATTTTAAAAGGAGGCCCAAGAAAAGGAAGAAAAGGAGCCCAGCCAACGCGAGCGCCTGTGAGAACAAGGGAAAGCAAGCTGTATGAAATCCTCGGGAAGATTTTTTTTCCCCCTAACAGGCTGTGGCTTTCAGAAGCTTCCAGAAATAATATCCTGACCTTGCCTGATAATGAGCCAATAAGACCATGTTCTGCTGACACTGTGCTATTTCAGTAAGGGTTGCATCTTACCTGGGAGTCAGGGTTTAGCTTTGAACCTTTCTTTTTTCTTTCTTTCTTTTTTTTTCTGTCCTTTCAGGAAAAGGATAGAACACTGACTGATAGCTCTCAGAAAGTCCTGTCAACCTGGGGCACAGCCAAAATATGAGCTGACTTCAGGCAAAGGCAAGAGACACAGCAAGCCCCGGTTCCTGCGTCTACACAAACACCCATCCGAAGATCCACTTGACCCCTTGCTGCCCTGCCCTGCGAGTGTCTGCATCTTATGTATCCTGGAGTATCTGATCAGCTAAGTTGCCGGCTTCCTTTACCAACAACGTAAACCTTAGTGAGCAATATTTAGCCAGGTTCTTGTTTGCTCGTTCGTTCGTTTGTTATTCATTAGAATCTAACCCAGGGCTTCGGATCTGTTCTACCACAGCAATATTTCACCAGCCCTTAACCAGTCAGCCTCCTTTTAAGTTTCAAATTTCTTTTCATGCAACATATTTGTCCAGTAATTTATTTATGTATTCACATCCGGATTACGGTCTCCCTCTCCTCCCATGCCCCACTTCCCACGGCCCCTCCCTTCTCCCCTTCACCTCTTATATTCTTTCCCCTCCCCCACACCAACTCCTCTCAGATCGCTTCCCCACCTCCCTACTCACCCAACTTTTGGTTCTTTCTCTTGCTCTTTCCCTCTCTTTCTCTCAACAACAACAACAAAAAAGGAAGTAAAAAACAAACAAAACAAACAGACGAAGTGAAAAAAATCAAATCAGTTAAGACAAAAAAAAAAAAAAAACCGAGACGGGAACAAAGCAAAACACGAACACACACACACACAAACACACACACACACACACACACACACACACACACACACACACACACTGGGGCCTGCTCTGCCGTGGTATACCCAGCAACACTGCATGGGGGAATGCTGATTCTCCCTTTCCCAACAGGCATTAATTGCAAATAGCTTCTTGGTTAGGAGTGGGACTTTGCATCCACTTCACCATTACAATGTTAGGATCTTGGGTCTGTTAACTAGCCTCTTTTAAAAGAGCAGGCTTTATTTAATTCAGGAAAGACGAGAAAGAAAGTGAAGGTCCAGATGTCTGAGGAACAACAGAAGCCCCAGAGGGGAGGCCTAAAAAGCCAATGCGGCAGCTTTTGCCGCCTTCACTTAATTCGCCATTTCCATAAGCACACAGATCTTGAGCCCTCCAAATATGGCAGGAGCCCGTGTTGGAGAAAGAGATCAAGGAATCCCCTTCAGCCTTCCCTCACCCCCTTCCCTCCCCAACAGGCCGGCACTGTGTTTAGTCAGCCTACAATGCAAGCCTATGGCCCCATGCCAAGCTGCTAATGAGAATCACCAGGAAAGCATGTTAAACATATAGTTATCTCATTCCTCCTTCATTGACAAGGGCTTAGTAAGGATCAAGCCTAGAGTTTTCAAAGTTCAGAAGATTCTAATCAGCAGCTCACCCTGGCACCAGCTCTGATTCTTGACATGCATCCTTAGGAATAAAACAGATCTGGTAGGCCAATCTGTGCGGAGAAAATTCACTCTACAGCTAGACAAAAAAGTAGCAGGTTTTTTTTTTATATTATCAACCTTCCTTAGTCTATTACAAAGAATTCCGTAAATAAAGCAATAATAGAACTATCCATATGAATAAAAACTGGCATTTTTTCATTTTGGAGCATTTTCCACTTTCGGTTAGCTTGGGTCTCCATGTAAGCAATTTCCTTCCATACAGCATATGACAGGTCTAATAGGTTGATGCTTGGTCCTGATGGTAAGGTAGATTTTCAGGAAGGCAGCTCCATTTTGATTGGCCACGTTCATTTATATCTTTCTGACATTGGTAGTTAGGTGAGAAGAGGGTTCCAATTTTCTGTTTGGGAACCTTTTTCCCACACCAGACTTGCATTCAGAGGGAGCACCCTGAGTCCCCGCCGTAGCAACTGTCAGACCTAATAATAACCCTCCATCCCAGTAGACTAGTGGCAACAAGGCTTCCTCCTCGATTAGACTTTATTCGGGTGCCTCTAAGCACTCTTTTTAACCAGTTCTTATCCTTGGCCTGCTCGGCAGCCTACCTTTAGCAAAGAATCCTGTTAGCGAATGTATCCCTACCCTGATCATCCTTGATAGCTGATCAGTTCTTCAGTTTTCCACCATTAACACCCAAGTCGTAGAATATCCTGACTACCCTGAACGTAATTCTCAATGGGGGAGGAGGCCACATTTTTACTAAGAATCATTCCCAGTCCGTTTGCTATAAATCCCCAGCTCACAATGTCTAATCAAATTTCTGTTGGAAATGATCATCGGCTAGCTATACATCTCCATGTGTCCTCCTAGTAGTTCAAGTTGAGCTCAGCCTCACCCTGGGACAGCAATCTTGCAGAATCATACTTCCTACTACTTGCTTCTAAGTGTCAGAATATTTTTGGTTCAATAGACTCCTGGAAGAAATTACTTCTGCTGGAACAGGGCTTCATTTAACCAACTACTGCTGAACTAACCCAGGCCTGTCCCGGCATACTAACCAGGTTTCTGGTAGCCCCTTAATAAAGTAGCTTAATAAAGAAGTGAGGTAACCCAGTCTCAAAAGAATACCCATGGTATGCAGTCACTGATAAGTGGATATTAGCCTAGAATCTTGGGACACCAAAGACACAATTCACATACCAAATGATGTCTGACAAGAAGAAAGGAGTGGACACTGGTGCTGGAAAGGCTCAAAGCATCAGTGTATGGGGAATACAAGAACAGGGAAGTGGGAAGGGGTGGAAGAGGGAGCAAGGGGAGGGAAAAGGGCATGTGGGACCTTTGGGGATGGGGAACCAGAAAAAACGGAAATGAATTGTAAATATAGAATATATCCAATTAAAAGAAAAAAGAAAAAAAAAAAGCAAGAGTCTCAAAAAACAAAACAAAAAAAAAAAAGTCGGGAGTGGTGGCGCACGCCTGTAATCCCAGCACTTGGGAGGCAGAGGCAGGTGGATTTCTGAGTTCAAGGCCAGCCTGGTCTACAGAGTGAGTTCCAGGACAGCCGGAGCTATACAGGAAAAAAAAAACTGTCTCAAAAAACCAAGAAGAAGAAGAAGAAGAAGAAGAAGAAGAAGAAGAAGAAGAAGAAGAAGAAGAAGAAGAAGAAGAAGAAGAAGAAAGAATCTCTCATAAGAACTGGCCCTCCTTGTTGGACCTTTGTTGTCAGGATACTTCTGACAGGAAGAATCTAAAGTTCTCAGTGTTGAACAAAGCATCAACTCAGTGTTTGCTCTAGATCTTTCTATGTGGTAGGAACTAGCGATGAGGGAGGGGGTGCAGGGGGGGCCAGCAGCTGCTCAGCACTCACAGCAAAGCAAATAGATGGTTCCAACCCACTTGGGGTTGTGACCAGCTTATTTTAACCATTTGTTGGAAAGAGAAGGACCATATATCAGTTTTGGCAGAATAAATATTTCATTGTAGTAAGCTAAGGGGGGAAATTAGGAAACAGCTACATGGTCTAGCACTAACCAGAGAGTGTGTAACAACTCTCCTGTACGCTCCTCCCTACCCTCTCCATTCTCTGTCCAGTAGCTTAAAGCATGCAATTAGAGTGTAAGTCACCATGTACAGAAGACAAAAAGGAAGGACATGTATTAAAAAGCTCTGCTTCATTATATTCAGGGCTCTGTCTTGAAGGAAATATCCCTCACAGACTATACTAGTACATAATAAAAGTCTTTCTGCAAAATAGCCTTGGTATCCTGTTTCTGTGTTCAGAAAGCCCACAACATCCTTGAATGATGTTTCAGAAGCGATCCGTTCACCTTGGTTCCCCCTATGAGGTCTTTCAGCTTCCTACCTAGCCTTGAGCAACGACACATCGTCCCAGGGTTTCCTCCTAACCCAGGCACACTAACCATTCCATGAATAAACTCTACCTATGAACTAAAGCCCAGATTGAACCTGCTCTTCCAAGTATTTCATGGTCCTAAAATAATGATTCTGTCTCCATAAGCATCACCAATCAGGAAGGTTAGGAGTTAGAACACGGGGCGGTGGAGAAAGAACCATTGATTTCTTTGTTAACAACTGTCTACATATATGGACCTTGCTCAGCAACAAAAAGAAAAGCCAAAGAGCCTTTCTATTTCCAGAAAAAAAGAGACACTGAACTGTTAGGGATTGTTTCTAATGCTGTCTTAATTCAATTTGGCTCCCAAAAGGCCAAGTTCCCGGATGCTGAGGAGCTGAGGGGCCAAGTTCCCGACCCCAGCTACGTTTGATTGGCAATAAAGGATTGCAGTATGGGCAATGGCTGGGCAGGGGCCTGTGAGGTAGTTCAGCAGTGAAAGGAAAGAAGTAACAACTCTGACCTCCACATATATGTTATGGGACATGCACACACACACACACACACACACACACACACACACACACACACGCACACATACACACACACACAAATTAAATGTAATTTTTTTAAAAAAATTAACTTTTTTTTTTCTTGAGACAGGGTTTCTCTGTGTCGCCCTGGCTGTCCTGGAACGCACTCTGTAGACCAGGCTGGCCTCGAACTCAGAAGTCCACCTGCCTTTGCTGGGATTAAAGGCATGTGCCACCACTGCCTGGCCATCCTTTACTTTTTTTTTTTTTTTTTTTTTTTTTTTTTTTTTTTTTTTTTGGTTTTTCGAGACAGGGTTTCTCTATGTAGCCCTGGCTGTCCTGGAACTCACTCTGTAGACCAGGTTGGCCTTGAACTCAGAAATCCACCTGCCTCTGCCTCCCAAGTGCTGGGATTAAAGGCGTGCCCCACCACCGCCCAGCTAAAAATTAACTTTCTGAAATGTTGAGCCAATGTTGAGGGGGCTGGAGAGATGGCGCAGTGGCTAAAAGCACTTGTTGCTCTTGCAGAATACCCAGGTTTGATCCATCCCAATTGAAGCTCACAACCTTCCATAGGTCCAGTTCCAGGGATCTGGTGGCCTCTTCTGAGCTCCACAGGCACTCGTGCTATAAATTAGGAACCCTCCCAGCCTGCCTTCAGCACCTTACATCCTTGCCAGCTGGTCTCAGGTGCAGCGCATTCCCCCTGTCAGTTCAAGTCGTCTGGCTTCCTACGCACACACACACACACCTTCAAAAGGCCCCTCTCGATATCCAGGCTCTCCAGCTCATCCTCTCTGCCTCCCAGTCTCTGTCTCTATCTTTTTCTCACATCCCCACTCCAAGATAGCCTTCCTCTCCCCCTCTCCCCTCTCCCCTCTCCCCTCTCCCCTCTCCCTTCTTCCCTCTCCCCTCTCCCCTCTCACCTCTCCCCTCTCCCCTGTCCCCTCTCCCCTCTCCCTTCTTCCCTCTCCCCTCTCCCCTCTTCCCTCTTCCCTCTCCCCTCTCCTGTCTTCCCCTCTCCCCTCAGAAATTTTTTGTGTTAGATCTGTTCCATGGCGTGATCTATGTAGCATACCTCAGCGGCCACTAAGATACTGTCTGCAGCTTAATCCACACATCTAATATATGTGTGCTACACATATATGCATGCAGGCAAAATACTCATACACATAAAATAAGTCTAAAACAGTTTTGAAAACAATGCTGAAATTGAGTGGTGGTGGTGGTGATCAACATGGTTAGTAAGGAAGCCTGGACCAATGAGTACATTTCCTTTTTTTTTTTTAAATTATCCTCATGTTTCTTTATTGAAATATAACTGAATGTTTTAATTTTTAATATCATACCCATCCCATTTAAAAAATCAACATCCTAGCTGATAAGTTGACATTTTACTCCACAAATGTGTGATATATAAGAAGTTGGGATGTCTTACTAGTAATGTGCACACATTAAAGAACTGTATAACTGGACACAGTGAAGATTGCCTCTGATCTCAGCAGTCACAAGGCTGGAGAAGTAGCATACATGTGAGAACAGCCTGGGTTACAATATGACCTCAAAGCCAGCATGGACTATAGATATATCAAAACCTTGTTTTAAAAAATGAAAAATTGCTGAGGGGTGGTAGTGCGTGCCTTTAATTCTAATACTTGGGAGGCAGAGGCAGGCAGATCTCTGAGTTCAAGGCCAGCTTCTATAGGTCTACAGAGCAAGACCTGGAGCAGTCACGGTTTCACAAAGAAACCCTGTCTCAAACAAAACAAAACCAAAAATGTACAAATTTATTTATACGAAAATGGTCACAGAAATATCTTTGACCAATAAAACATTCTATTTTTGCTTTAATTTTCCCACAACTGAATATACTTACTATGTCAAAATAAAGATGATAGGTTAAAGCTTAGCATATTTTAGTTTTTACTCTTAGTTATTTTTTGTATATGCACACGTACAAACACACATATGGTTTAGCATGTACATGGAGGTCAGAGGACACATTGCCAGAGTCATTTCTCTCCTTTCATCATGAAACTGAACTCAGGTTGTCAGGCCTGGTAGCAAGCTTCCTCACCTGCTCAGTACTCAGTGCCTTAGAACACAGGTTATTTTATTATTATCATTATCACTATCATTATTATGTGTATAAATGTGTGAGTGCCCACAGAGTTCCTTAGAGGGTATGAGATTCCCTGGATCTGGAATTAGCTGTAGTTATAAACTGCCTAATATGGTAATGGAAATCAAACTTGAGTCCTTGGCAAGAGCAAACTGAACTCTTAAAGGCTGATCTATCTCTCCAGCACCCCCACAACCTAGTTTCTAACTGACCGAAAAAGGTATCTTGCACATCAATCAATCTCAAAAGGAAAGGAACATCAATCTGGGAAGAAAGAAAACCAGAAATGAACAAAGAACATAGGAGAGTTCTACTCAGATTTTTTTGTGTGTGTCGGCTACAATATGCAGGAACCATTTGACTTTTTAAAAGCACAGAAACTAGCCTAGTACTATACAATAGAGCTCTCTGTGATGATGGCCATAGTCTACAGAGCCATCACCCCACACAGCAGTCACTTCCCACGTGTGGCATTTGAGCACGTGAAATGTAGCATAAACAAGAAAGTGCATTTTAATAATGAATTTCATTCCCTTCATAGTCACATGTGGCTAGTGCAAGAAAAAAAACAGCACAGGTCTAGAGTTAGTACACTGTACATTCAGTCTCAGTTCTACCCATTGTTAGGAGTCTTAACCTACCTCTTTGTGACTCAGTTTACTTATCTGTGAAATAGAAATAATAAGGAATCGCTGAGTACAACTGTGAGGTGTGTGTGTGTGTGTGTGTGTGTGTGTGTGTGTGTTAATTCAAGATGTGCCTGTTGTGTGTACTACTGTTTTTCCAACAACACACACTTAGTAGAATAACACTCACTGGCCACTGTGAAACCTTTGCCAAGGAACTGAAACTCCTCATGACCAGAAACAATGGGTAAAAGTAAAATGTTCTTCAGTCAGATTTCAAAATACATGGCATTTAAACCACTGTCCTTTATGGAAATCAATTTCCACCCATGTGTGTGTCCAGATGAGGTACTCAATTTGTCTCTGTCTACACCTAGGGCTTCACTGTAATTACAAAGAACACTCTTCAGCTTTCTAAGCTTGCATAGTTACAAGTACATAAGGGAGAGAATTCTTGCAGATAAACTTCACCATCCCTAACAGTGAGGTATCATAATAGCTTGTAAGACATAGTCATGGAGATCTGAATTTGAATCCCAGTCTAGGCCATAAGTGAAAGGGCAAGAACTGGTACTGGACTTCCCATCTCTGGTCCTCTGCTTCTCCCTCTGTAAAGCAGTGGTATGTAAAGTGCGCTCTTTCCAGATTTTTCTGTGATAAATGAAGGAAATAATATAAACTGAACATTCCACACAGAAGCTGGGGGCTGCTACTTTTTATCATCCATACCTGTATGTTGGAAAATACAAATTGTAGATATGTAGGTGAGTGGAATCTGGTCCCAAGCCTTCATTGGCAACAGTTTAAGCTCAGATGTAGATAAGAAAATCTACTTGTTAATGAATGCCAAGGGAAGGAGAAACCAGCTGTGAAGCCAGGCTAAAACCAAGTCCTCCTAGCCCCAGGCCAGGCAGAACCATAGGCTCTTTGAAATGGCCTGCTGGTTGCTAGTTTCTGATGGCATTGTAAAGTATTTTTTCATCAATCACTCTCAGTGTAGGAAACAGAAGTGCAAGTTGCTTCATTAAAAGCACTCACACATAACTGGATACATTTACATATTAAGCAGGCAACTGAGACTCTAATCTTTCTATTTTATGTACAGCTGTAATCATTCCTCAGCATCAGAATGCTTGTTAAATACTCAGGGTACTATAGAGAACTCTCAGATCTTTACTAAGCAAAGGTGCCCATTTAGAAGGGCTCCCATGCACTCCCCCTCAACAAGCCTTCAACAGTGGTGACAATGTGCACTGGCCTGGCCCTCTGGGGCCCATTCAAGTGAACCTTAATGATAGAAAATATGTGACCATAGATCTTCTAGCATATCTAATTAGCTGACTATCACAGGCAGAAAGTAAGCTGCTTTCATGCATTGTATTCTTGGCTTGCAAGAAGGGTACAGAAAGGAAACAAACAAATTCTAAGGAGTTGCAAGAATCACCATCTTTACTTGTAGGAAGAGAGGTCAAATGTGGTTTTGCAGACTAAAAGCAAGTAAACTCAAGTCAGAGAAATTTTACATTCTTATATCATTATTTTGCCCCACTACTTTAAAAAACCTCTTCTCTGTTTCAGTCTCTGCCTCTCTTGTTTTTTGTTTTAGGTGGTTTTTTGTTTTGTTTTGTTTTTTGGTTTTGTTTGTTTGTTTGTTTTGTTTTTTGGGTTTTTTTGTATTTTGTTTTTTGTTTTTGTCTTGTTTTTTGTTTTTTGAGGCAAGGTTCTCTGTGCAGCCCTGGCTTTCCTGGAATTCATTCTGTATACTAAGCTGGCCTCAAAATCAGAGATCCACCTGCCTTTGCCTCCTGAGTGCTGGAAATTAAAGGCGTGCGCCACCATCACCCAGCTTGAAAATCATTTCTAACACACTCAATATCATAGCAAAGCTGCTACAAGAAAACTGCTGAAGGATATCCTTGTGACCATACAACAGATAATCCTCCCAGAAATATTGACTTGTCACATCCAGCAATAAATATGAAAGGACATTACTTCACAGTCAAATAAAATTTATCCTAAGAACACAAGCCTGATTAAAATTTTAAAAATCACTCAGTATAATTTACCATGTCATCAAACTTTGAAATTAAAAACCATATAGCCATCTCAATAGATGCAGAAAATACAATTGACAAAATAAAGATTAAGTTGTGATATCTTTAAAACTCTCGGAAAATTAAGAATTGAAGAATACCTATGAATAACCCACAAATAATATCACACTTAAACTTTCTTCCTCTAAGGTACCAGAGGAAGGACAAGGTGTCTGCTCTTACTAGTTCAATTTGACATTGCATTGGTAGTTCTAGCCAAGGAAATTAAGCAAAAAGAATATGAGTTGCTATAGAAAACAAAAGATATAAATTGATATTGAAGAAATAAGGTTGTTCTTATTCATATATGTCATGATTACTTCCATAAAGAGTCCAAACTAGTAGAGTATTTGGGGTTTGCCTTGCTTATGCAATGACTATGAGCCGGGCGGTGGTGGTGCATGCCTTTAATCCCAGCACTTGGGAGGCAGGGCCAGGCAGATTTCTGAGTTAGAGACCAGCCTGGTCTGTAGAGTAAGTTCCAGGACAGCCAGGGCTATACAAAGAAACCCTGTCTCGAAAAAACTAAAAACAAAAAACAAAAAAACAAAAAAACCAAACAAGCAATAACTATAAATTCAATCCTCAGAACCAAAATACAAAAAAAAGTCAGCAAAGTCATAAGATATAAGGTCAATATAAAAGTCATAATAATATCGAAAGAAGTTTAAAATCCACAAACAGTATCGTTTTCAATAATACTGAATAATAGAATACTGAATAATACTGAATAGCAATAAATCTAACACAGTTTGTTCAATATGTGAATTTAGAAATACTACAAGGCATTCATGAAATGAAGAGCTAAACAAGTGGAGAAGAATACCATGTTTATGGATAGTAGTTTCAGTGGGCTTAAGATCACAGTTGTTCCTAATCTGGTCAACATAATCTTAGTGAAGCTTCCAGATTTTTTTTTTCTTTTAGAGATTGACGATACTGAACTTTTGAGTTGGAAGAGGCAAGACCCGTCTCAAAATGGAGGTAAAACCGTTGCCCGGTCGCCCCCAGGACTCCAAAGGAAGCAGAGCAGCTCAGGAAGCTGTTTATCATAGGTGGTCTGAGCTTTGGACCAGAGATGATAGCTTAAGAGAACAGTTTGTGGAACGGGGCACACTTACAGACTGTGTGGTAATGGGAGATCCCCCAAACATAGCATTCTAGGGGCTTTGGTTTTTGTGACCTACTCTCGTGTTGAAGAGGTGGGTGCTGCAGTGTGTGCTTGGCCACACAAGGTTGATGGCCGTGTGGTGGAACCAAAGAATCCTCTAGAGAGGATTCTGTAAAGCCTGGTGCCCATTTAACGGCGAAGAAAATTTTTGCTGGGTGTGGTGGCACACACCTGTAATCCCAGCACTTGGGAGGCAGAGGCAGGCGGATTTCTGAGTTCGAGGCCAGCCTGGTCTACAGAGTGAGTTCCAGGATAGCCAGGGCTACACAGAGAAACCCTGTCTCGAAAAAACAAAAACAAAAAACAAAAGAAAAAAAGAAAAAAAAAGAAAATTTTTGTTGGTAGTATTAAAGAGGATACAGAAGAATATAATCTGAGAGACGACTTTGAAATGTATGGCAAGACTGAAACCATAGAAGTTAAGGAAGACAGGCAGAGTGGGGGGAAAATAGAGGATTTGCTTTTGTAACTTTTGATGATCATGACACAGTTGATAAGATTGTTGTTCAGAAATACTATACTATTAATGGACACAATTGTGAAGTGGAAAGGGCCCTTTCTAAACAAGAGACGCAGTCTGCTGGATCACAGAGAGGTCGTGGAGGTGGGTCTGGCAACTTTATGGGTCGTGGAGGAAACTGGTGGTGGAGGAAACTTTGGAGGTGGTGGAGGAAACTTTGGTGGAAGAGGAGGCTATGGGTGGAGGTGGTGACAACACAGGTAGATATGGAGGTAGTGATGGTGGATATAATGGATTTGGAGGTGATGGTGGTGACTATGGTGGTGGTCCTGGTTACAGTAGTAGAAGAGGTTATGGAGGTGGTGGACAAGGATATGGAAAACAAGGTGGTGCTGGAGGAGGAAGATATGATGGTTACAATGAAAGAGGAAATATTGGTGGAGGTAACTATGGTGGTGGTGGGAACTATAATGACTAATGGCTTTTCTGTTCATAGAATCCAAGGTGCCTGTAAATTTGGACAATGACTACTACTAGTAATATACACTGGGAAAAGTACCTGTTGAAAATCTGGAACAGGACATTGTAAGAAAAGCTAACAGTAAGATGTCTTCGTCACTGATTGTGTGCGTCCCTTCAACCTTGAAGAGTGATAGGTTAGATATCACTGGTTTCTAGACAGACATGTATGATTGTCTATACTATCATCTTGATAAAAATTAGAATCACCAAGGAAACAAGCCTTTGGGCATGTTTGTAAAAGAAAAGTGTGTGTGTGTGTGTGTGTGTGTGTGTGTGTGTATGCACGCGCACGCGCGCACGCATTATGGCACATATGGAGGTTTCTCCTTTGACTGCTTCAGTTCCTGGGATCAAACTTAGGTCATCCAGCATCCTTGGCAGCCAGCAACCTTATCCACTGACTTTTCTTACCATTCCCATGAAAAAGAAAAAATTTTAAATTGTTCAGTTGCAATAAGAAGGTCTACCCTAAATACAAGCAGCACCATTCCAAGGGCAGAGTTCTTTCTCCACTTCCTGACCATAAACCATCAAACTGTAAGCCAAAACTAATTAATGGATTATATACCTCTGTGTTCCATAGTAAAAAAGACATGAAAGATATAGGCCGATAGCCAGACTTTTATTCAGTTTGTAGGTAACTAGCTGCTTCTTACCATATCAATTGTGTTTTGTTTTGTTGTTTTTGAGAGCAGGCATCATATATCTCAGGCTAGCCTTAAACACCATGTATACAGGGATAATGATCTTGAATGTCTGTTTCTCCTGCCTCTCCTTCCCAAGTGTTGAGATTGTAGGTATGTGGCATTGCCTCTAGTTTTATGTGGTGCTGGGGACTGAGTTTAGGGTTTCATATATAGTAGGGAAGAACTCTTCCCACTAAGCTATATCTCTAGTCTAGTAAAAGCAATGTCTAAGTTGCTAAGCAGACCAAATGCATGTCTGATACCATCAGATCCCCTCAAATTGCAATTTTGGATGATTGTGAGCCACCATGTTGGTGATAAGAACTTAACTTGGGTCCACTGGTACCAGTGGTTTTTTTTTGTTTGTTTGTTTGTTTGTTTTGTTTTGTTTTGTTTTGTTTTGTTTTGTTTTGTTTTTTGAGACAAGGTTTCTCTGTGTAGTTCCAGCTGTCCTAGAACTCACTCTGTAGACCAGGCTGGCCTCGAACTCAGAAATCCGCCTGCCTCTGCCTCCCAAGTGCTGGGATTAAAGGCGTGCGCCACCACCGCCCGGCTTACCAGTGTTTTTAATGACTGAGTCATCTCTCAAGCTCTGGAAAGGTATTTTTGAGACCTGTGTTGGTTAGTTTTTCTGTCCACTTAACATAAGGCACGGTCATATGAGAGAGGAAACTTTAATTGAGAAAATGCCTACATCAGACTGGCTTGTAGACAAGTCTGTAGGAATTTTTCTTCATTAATGGTAGATGTAGAAGGACTCTTCCCACTGTGGATAATGCTATGCCTGGGAAGGCGGTCCTGTGGCGTATTAAATAAAGGCAGGTTGAGCAAGGCAGGAGAAACAGCCAGTAAATAGCATTCTTTCATGGCCTCTGCTTCAGTTCTTGCCTCCAGTTTCTTCCTTGAGATGCCCAGGCGTCTCTCAGTGATGGACTGCCAAAGTGGATACATAAGTGGAAATAAACCCTTTCTCCCCAGGTTGCTTTTAGTCATGGGTCTTTATAAAAGCAGTAGAAAAATAAGACAACAATAATTTTTTAATTGGGGGGAGAATAGGCTTTCAGGGCTGTCATAGAACCCTTACTGCATGGCTTCTTCATTGGTACTGCCTCCAGAATTCTGTGGCTTCTTCAAATCTAGAAACTCAAAGGGGCTGGAGAAGGGTTCAATGTGCAGGGCTTCAGAAGCATTGTCTGCTCAGAAGATCAGGCCCATTGTAACTGGTGCCCATGGCTGTGCTCTCTGCCTGTTGAAAGTCAAGTCCAGCTCAGCCATTTAAGGGAAAGTGTGACATGGTTCAAGCCCCTAGAACAGACTCAGCAGAGCAAGGGGTTCCACAAGCATTGATGATAGTTGTGGACATAAGGCTTATTTGTGTAATAATGTACAAATTTGCATGTTCTTCCTTTGAGGAAAGTCTTCTCTGCCAAAGTCAATGACTCCATGATAATCAGAGATAGCACAAGTCCAGGAGTCAAGGGTGTGGCTAATGTCTCTGCAAAATTGTAATGCTGAGACCTTCAGGACAACCCTTCAGGCTGTGGGAAAGAACTCTGAAAACATGAGCTCAAGAATGTATAATTTCTCAAGTATGCAGAATATAAGGATGCAATATGAATTGTATAAGGAGCTTTGCAGACCTGAAAGAACAAAGGCAGCTATACTGTGAGGCAGCTTGTCAGGAAAATACAAAGGCAGGCAGATACAAAGGCTGCAGATTCCTGAGTTCAAGTTCATCCTGGGACAGAGCTAGGTTGGGCCCAGGCTCGATGGAAATGGTAATTTCAAGATAGGATCCAACCAAGCTAGCTCATTATCTGTGCTTCCAAAAGCAGACAGATCTCTGAATTCATTTGCAATATTAAAAAATGTGCTTGCCTGGCAGTAGTGGGGCACGCCTTTAATCCCAGCACTTGGGAGGCAGAAGCAGGTGGATTTCTGAGTTTGAGATGAGCCTGGTCTACAGAGTGAGTTCCAGGATACCCAGGGCTACACAGAGAAACCTTGTCTCGAAACAACCCCCCCACCCCCCAAAAAAGTGCTTGCTGTTTCTAAGAATTAAGAAATCATGGGATGCTACTCAAGGTATAATCAAAAGGGAACCTGGGATAATGACTGAATTGAAATGTAAATAAAAGACTGGGCTTTTTATCTACAATAGATGAGTTATCCAGAGAGGCTTTAGAATTTCAAGAGAAAGTTGTCTCAAGAAGAACTTAGGCCATCAGCTTGTAAAGCATGATTTGATTTTGAGTTGTTCTTTTCAAGGTTCCCAGACACTACTTCCTCAGAACCCCTTTCCAAGCTAAGACTGGACCTTGGCAGTGGAAGCCACACTAACCCAGAGTTTTTCCATCCTCAAGGATCTATTGGTCATATTATTCCAGGTGCTACTCAATGGATAACTGCTTGAGGATAACTGCTTCCTGGCATCTGTGATGATGTCAGTCATGTGGCATCAAATCATGAGAAACATCCATTCCAGCACACCCAGAAAAAGGAAAGCATTTCTTTCTTGTTTTTTTCTTTTTCTTTCTTTCTTTTTTTTTTTTTTTTTTTTTTGGTTTTTTGGTTTTGGTTTTTTGGAGACAGGGTTTCTCTGTGTAGCCCTGGCTGTCCTGGAACTCACTCTGTAGACCAGGCTGGCCTCGAACTCAGAAATCCACCTGCCTCTGCCTCCCAGAGTGCTGGGATTACAGGCGTGTGCCACCACTGTCCGGCCAAGGAAAGCATTTCTTACACCTATTTCTTGAAATGCTTTCCCCCAGCAGTTTCAGTGTTTTCAGTTCTGCATTAAGGTCTTTTCTCCAATTTGAGGTGATAATTCTGTGCAAGTTGATATAAATAACTACTTTTACTCTTCCAGTTTTCTCAGCAAATATTTTTAAAGTTGTTGGTTTTTTTTCTTTCACATATAGTGTCTTAATTACTTTTCTATTACCATGACAAGGAACCAAGGACAAGGCAACTTTATAGAAGAAATAGTTTACTGGGAGCTTACATTTAAAGAGTTCAAGTTTATGGCCTTGCTGGTGGGGATCACAGCAGCAGGCAGACTGGAGCAGTAGCTAAGAGCTTAATCCTGATCCACAGAGAAGAGGAAGAGAAAGCTGACGGGAATGATGAGAGTCCTTTGAAATCAAAGCCAGGCCCCAGTCACATACCTCTTCCAAGAAGGCCACACCTCCTATTATTAAGCAGTTCCACCAACTAGAGACCAAGCATTCAAATATATTTGAAAGGACTAGAATCAGCACGAGATACCCCAAGACCAAATTCTCAGCACAAAGGAGATTTATCTGCTCCAGAGGGACAAAGGGCAGGGAATAAATGACAAAAAAGGGGGGGGGGATAGAGAGTGAGGCAGAAGGCAACAAAAACAAGGGAGGGAAGAAGGGACATTTACCCTGGGAGGGGAGGTCAAAAGACTGCCTCTGGATAGAGAAGAGACAACGTGGTTCACAGGCAAATGGCAGTTTATAAAGGGAAAAGGGGAAACTCTGTGTTAGAATGAGTTCGTTTGTTTTGATTGGGCATGTTAATTAGGGTAGCCAAATGGGGACTTTTGATAGCTGGATCTTGGTGGCCAGCCTCAGGGAGAGGAAATGGCAAAACAAGGGAGTAGACTGTGGTGGCCGGCTTTAGGAATAGAATCTAACAGTTTAGCTAGGCAGAGGAAATGAGGGAAACGTAGGGTCTGCTAGAGCTATGTTCGCCATGTTCAGGTCTGCCAGACCCCTTCAATGTGAGCCTGTAAGGGCCATTCTCATTCAAACCACCACATATGGTTTTGGCACTATAGTCAAGAACTGAACGGTTGTAGCTACATAGATTTATCTCTAGTAGCTCTATTCTATTCTATTGGTCTACATGCTTGTCTATGTATGGTGCCATGATGTTTTTGTTACTATGGCTCTGCAATAGTTTTGCAAAGTAGAAACGGAGGCTTACACGGACTCCTCACCTCTTTTGTCTACAGGACCAGTCTGCGGCATCTTCTCCTTTCTCTGCCACACTACAGGGGTTTATTCTCCCTCTTGTACTTCCAGAGACCAATATTTCTGGCTTTCCCATGGCTGTTGACTTCGTTGCAGTGCAATGGCATTCCAACGCACCCTCTTCTCCGCGTAGCCACAGACCTCTTCTTTTGCTCCAGAGTTGCAGCCAGTGGCATCTATGCAGGCATCATCTTCCTCTGCCTTTATTAGTTTCCCCCTCTTCTGTTACTCTGAAACAATAGGTCTCAAGCCGGCCAGTTCCCTTATTTCTAAAAACAAGAGCGAAATTACCCGCCCATCTCTTAGAAGCTCAAATGTGCGAACCAAATGAGATGCCGTGAGAGGAGAGAAGGTAGGAGGCAAGGTAGAGGACAGTACTTGACAAGCAATAGCCGTACTGATTCCTAAATCACAAGATGGAGAATGGAAGGACGAAGCAGCCGGACTGCTAGGAAGGATGTGTGGGAGGTAGTGGTGCCTCCCATACGCAACCGCATTCAACTCTATGCCCCACTTATGGGCACCCATTTAGTGGGTGACCTACATTCTGGAATTTCCAGGACAGCCATAATTCTAGTCTCAACCCCCTCCCCCTCGTGGGGGGTGGGGAATACAAGTCAAAGTTGGGGAAGTAGAGACCCACCGTCAAAGGACATATTCCTGATTCCCCCTTTCATTTCTCTTTTTCTCTCCAGTGAAGGATTTTTTTTTCAGAGTTCTTTCAAACAGAATCAAACAGAACTGGAAGGTAAATCTCCTGGGTGGAAAAAAGAAAGCAACAAAACTCCATGACTTCCGTATAATACATTTCAGCACCAAACAGAAATGGCTGAGAGATCAAGTCTATTCTATTTATCTGTGACTTCTAGTTTCTCCCTACCCAGCCCTTCCCTCAGCCTCAGCCTTCCCCTCCTTTCTCCAGCGGTGGCTAAAGTGGAAAAGCATTTGTCTCTCAGCTGATCGACTGGGACTGGAGGGGGGGCGCGGAGGGGGGGCGAGGCAAAAGGAATGATTTCAGTTCTGCAGCAAGTGTGAGTGCAGGTTTTTCACTGCCTTCCTCCCCTCTTTTTTAATTAATGAACAATCTGGCCCATTACTGCTCCCGTAGGTATGCAAAATAGCTTCTTGTTTGAAATCCCTGTTGTTGAATGTACTCTGTGGGGCACATTGCCACCCCCTGTTTTGCATAAGAAACCGCTGTTTCCAAGATAAGAATCTTTTCATTTAGCTGTCATGAGCTCATCCTTTTTCCTGTGCGTTGTAGCTCCGACTCCTTTGAGTCAATACCCAAACAATGACTGCCAGCGTTCAGCCGCCCTCCTGCCCCCATTCCCCCCCCCCCCGCGCGCCACCCCCGGAAGACAGAAGGCTGCGGCCTCCGGAAGCCTGCCTAGGAAGGCACCCCGAGTTCTTTTCAGTCCTCAGATGTCAAGAGGGCAAGAAGTAAGATCTGAGACCACTGAAAAATCTTCCAGCCGCTTTAAAGCCGCCCATGTGGGGGAGGGGGAGACAGACCTGAATGAGATGGTGGGTGGTAGGGGGTGGGCAAGCAGTACCCTGGGATCGGGAACTTAAACAGCCTGGGAAAATCTAAGGGCTGGGAGTTAGGAACCCATCAATGCGCGCAGCTGCCAGATCACTCGTCCTGTGTCCCTGATCATCAGACTGCATCCTGCCGGTGCCCTTTGGTTTGGAACAATCACGCCCACAGCACAAACCACACAATAACACTCCGTTCCAAGTAAAAAAACTAGAGGTGAGACCGAGATTCCGTGGAATTCAAGCCCTTGCCTCCGTCTGTGGGTAAATTAAGGCCAGGGAGGGGGAGCAGCTTGCTAAGAGCAGTCACATAGTTAGCTGAAGACATGGGTGTTGAAACTCCAGCTTCATGCTGTTTACCCTGCCGCACATGGCTGCTTCTGGAAGGAATCAATAACATTTGTGTACAAAGAACCGAGGGGGGAAAAAAAGACAAGAAAGGAGATTAAAGAAGATCATGCTAAACTACAAAGTCTATACAAACAGTAGGGGTTTTATTGTTAGCCTTCTCATTTGTAGGAGATAGTTTCAAAAGAGCAAAATTTAACCTTTGCCAGGAGAAAAGAATTTTATAGAAAGTAGTGAGTTTCCAGACAAATAATTGCAATCATTTTTCCTGGAGAGGGGAATCGCATGTTTGCATCAACTCAGGCCTTTCTCCTTATTTCTTCTTCAGAGGAAAGAAATAATACAACAAAGGGGCTTTAATTGAACCATAGACAGCTAATGTGTAGGCAGCAGGAGACCAGGTGCACAAGAATTGGAATAAACAAAGACCCTGCCTTTAGAGACAGGGCAAGCTGGGTTGATTCGCCGATGTTCCAACGTTCCGTCTGCAGTTTGATCATAAACCGGCCTGCATCAAGACCAACCCTGTGTAGCCCTGGTAACTTCCAGCACAGCGAAGTGCTCACGGTAGGTACCTCAGTATATCCTTACTGATTGGCTGGTTAAGCAAGATCTGGTGCTGCCTCTGAAATGTTCCCAGGGCTGCTTTTTCTCCATGCTTGGTATCAAAGATTCATTACAGTTTCAAAGAAACGGTTCTGCTCTCAGTGCCCCCGAGAAATTTCCAGTGATTCACTGAATGCTTGACTTTCAAGGGTTTGGAGGGAAACATTGACCTTCCAGGCACCAGAAGTCATGTTTCAATGTCACTAATGAAACTGATGAGGAAAAAAAACACATAAAAATGAGAAGGAAATGTCTCCGTCACTTGCCCAGCAGTTTTTGGAAGTCAGAAACCACTTGTTCTACTCCTCCCTTAAGGATCGTTGGCAGTTAATGGTTGTCGAGGGAGGGGGATCATTTTCTTCTGAAGAAAAGCCTCTGATAAGTGGCTGCTGCTGTGATATATAATTCCTCAGCCATGCCCGTGCACGCAATGCTAATTAAACTCAGTGTGCCACAAAAAGACACATTAAAGTAGGAGGGCTTGTTGTGGAAAAGAAGGATTCCAGCAGGATAGAGATGAGAGGGTGGAACAGGAGTGTATGAAAATGATCGGCGTGCATTATATACATGTATGAAATTGTCAAAGAGGAAGAGCGGAAGGGAGAACAGAAAAATTAACAGAAACCTGATGTCTCCCACCAAAAGGCAGCAAGAGTGGTAAGAAGCGGCAGGCCTGGGTGTCCACCCTAACTTCATTGGTGAATGAGTTGTTGGCAAATGACCTCTCTTCCCCTGATTTCAATCTCTTTGTCTGGAAAATGATTTGACCAAGGTTGACCAAACTGAGGATTGAAGTCAAAATGTCTTCAAGTGTTAGGGTGGTGGGGAGGGAGCTATGGATTTGTAATAGAAGAGGTAACTGGTAGTGAACAGACAGGAAGCACTGGACTGAATGAACATTTCCAGTTATATTTCATGCTTCTATGAAATCCAATTTCTGTTCATGGAATAGGCTTTAAAATGAACTCAGTGTTTACTTAAAATAATTCCACTTCCAAGTTTCATCTGGTAGATCAAATACATGTACTTAATTCCTTCCTACCACATCTCGAAAATGGTAAAGGAATTAAAAGGTCAAATTTTGTAATTACAAAGAAAACATTGGGCAAGGCAAGGCACTTACATGCATATGCGTTTGTACAAATTATGGAAACTAGAAAATAAATAAATAACTAATAACTGACAATATATCAGAGAAAGCTAAACACCAAGGAGCCTATCTATACTTCATATCCCAAATAACTCAAGATTTGAAGGTACCATGTATCACTGAAAGTGAGAGTTTGGGTATAATGTTGAAATCCAAAAGACTGATTGACCATTTTTAGAAGAAGCAGTTAGATGCCAGGTTGCTTGCTCTTCCCTGATGGGAGAGGAGACACTTAAGCCAAGGACAGCCCAGGAACCACTGAGATGCCAAGATGAAAATGGGGATTAAATTGAAGTCAGCGTTCTGAATATTAAGACCGCGCCCCCCCACCCATTCCCTTCCAATACTTCCAAATACTAAGAGCCAGGCTTGTGCATGCCAAGGAAGAAGTTGGAAAGACTCGCTTTGGAAAACTGATGGAACTCAGAGGAAAAAAAAAAAAAAACAAGATGATTTTGGAGAAGGAAGCAGGAGTCAGACTATGTTTGGGTTCTTAGGACATATGAGGGGTTTTTGGATTTCAGCTCCCAGATGAGAAATCATCCAGACATATCAAACAGTAGGAGACAATCAAGCTGGCATTCTTAAAACAATTATTAAAAGGAGCCATATATGCATTTGTATATTAAATAAGCTAGTTTGGGTTTGACTATGTGTGGCCCAGGGAGTGGCACTATTAAGAGATGTGGCCTTGTGGAATAGGTGTAGCCTTATTATTGGAGGAAATATGTCACTATGGTAGTAGGCAATGAGACCCTCCTCCTAGCTGCCTGGAAGACAGTAGTCGTCTCCTGGAAGTCTTCCAATCAAATATAGAACTCTCAGCTCCTGGGCCATGCCGGCCTGGATGCTGCCAGGTTTCCCTCCTTGATGATAATGGGCTGAACCTCTGAACCTATAAACCAGCCCCAGTTAAATGTCCTTTATAAGAGTTGCCTTGGTCATGGTGTCTCTTCACAGCTGGAAAACCTCAAACTAAGACACTAGTATAACCATTCGTGTAATTAAAGGAGCTAGTATATCCTTTGTTCCAATAGAAATGACTCTAAACCACATTCGTGTCACTTTTACTCATATAAAAACACAAGGACTCCTGTTCTCTTTCCATTCTTCTCTCCAAATGTGAAGGAGTCTTTGGTAGGAAAGAGGCCACATGAGGTCCTATCATTGGCATACCATACTTTACTTTTTTTCTCCATCATAAAGTAGAAAACTGTGAGCTAGGCTATCATTGCAAGTCAGGAACTGTTGAGACAGACTTCCAACTCTGTTTGCTAAGAAACATTCCACAAAGAAAGAGCACACCTTTTATTTTTTTTAAGATCTTAGTTGTTATTTACCAATCTCCAATAAAGTAACGGAAAATGTCAAAAGGATACAAAAAACAACTTGAACAAAATCCCCCACTTGTCAAATCTGCAACAATCTGGGCATCAAAATAAATGATAGTGATAGATTATGATTGATTGTGTAACAGGAATCCACGTGCATATAGTGAGATAAATGAGCTGGTAAATGGAACAGAAGGCAGGCTGTAGTCTACAAAACATATTGTATTGTAAAGGTTGTTCTTACAGTGTGCTATTAATAATTGTTCCATGGAATGGTATGGGCTATATTCACTCCCCTTAAACCTATATAGATAAGTGGAAGTAAAAGCTTTCCTTCTGAGGTTCTGCCACACAAGGACTACTGAACTTTCACTTTATTCTCTTGTAATGCTATTGTATCTCAGTCACAAGCTTGGGATGAAATCAGTCAGCCACACAAAGAGACTTCATATAAAGGCTTTGGACGACAGTCCAAGGTGAGGTCCTAGCCCTAGCCGTGAACCAGCATCGGTTAGTTATCTGAGGGAACCACATTGGAAGCATGTTGGTCGGCCCAATTGCTCTAGTTGACATATTGCCTTGCCAAAATCACAAGATTTACAAGCTGGCTAATCAATTATTGTCATAAGGCACTAAGTTGGGGCTGGTTGCATATTAACAATAAATATCTAGAACAAAAGACAGTCTCTTCTCTACAGTAAGTTGTCAATGTAGAAAGATTGATGGAAATAAAGAATCCCTATTTGAGTATTATGACAGAGGCAGTTAATTTAGGAAGCCAAGGGTGGTAGGTGGCTGATTGCCAAGGAACTGGATGTTGGCATGATTTGCAAATCGCTCTCTCCCAAATTTTAATCTATTACAAAGAATAAAATTGGTGTGTTTATAGTAGGGAAACCTGCAGATACCAACAATAGTAGGTGATGAAAGTTTGTATAACTCATAACAGGAGTAGAATACATGATGTGCCTGCCCTCTGGCATTTAGCACTGATGAGAGCACAGCATCATTTCTAGAATATTCCTTCCAAGAAGAAGGGGGTTTCTTACTGTACCAGTGGCCCACCAGTTAGCTTAGACTAACTGGCCAATGAGCCTTAGGAAATCCTTCTTTCTCCATCTTCCCAGGATTAGGGTTACAGATGCAAAAGAATACTTGGCTTTTATGTGGGTGCTTAGGATCTAAATTCAGGACCTCACGCTCCTGTAGCCCAAGTGCTTGCAGAGCAAGCACTCTATTGACTAAGTCATCTCTCCAGCCCTTAAACACAGTAGCTTCCAAAGCCACTGAGAAAATGAAAGATAATAAGAGACTATAATGCTAATCTTCTAGTGAAGGAGCCTGTAGAGTTACTGTAGCAGCTAACTTCTGCACAGACGCTGTTGATGGCTGACTGCGGACAGCTAAATGTTCCTGGGTGGGATCCTGAACCAAAAGGGGGAGACTGCCAGAATAGGGAAGCTGCTAAGGGGTCCACAGATTAAACGACAGTATTTTACCAATGCAGATTTCCTGAGTTGGAAGTTCACATGCTGGTAAGTTTGAAGAATGGACATAGCTGGACGCAGGAATATTTGGGAATGAAGAAACATCATATCCACATCTACTTTCAATTGGTTCACTGCAAAAGTAGGGAAATGGTAATGGGATTATTGGGGAAGGAAATTTGGAAAATTTGTGTACTATACTGGTGATTTTTCTGTTGGTTTGAAAGTATTTCAAAACGTGCTCTTTTTTAAAAAAAAAACCACACAATCGCCCATTTTATCAAATAATTTCAGATCAAGCATTCATTGCTTAATCTTAACCATCCAACAAAGTTTGTTCTTCAGAGAAAAGGGGTGAGTATGGGTAGGCATAACCCCAAACCACAGATATGCAAATCACATGGCAAACCAGGCTCCAATTGATACTAATTCATCAACATTTCCATGCCCGCTGCTGTATCAGCGCTCTCAGCTCCAGCCCAGCCACTGCAGGTTTTGCTGTGCTCACTCCCAATAAGCTGCAGGTGCTCATTGCACAAATCAGCCCTATGCCCCACATGATATAACAAAGAGGTACTCCATTGTGGTAGCAGTTTTTATGTGTCATCTATTATACTGGCAAAACTATTAACAGACAAGGATTGGGAAGATGGCTCAGCAGGTAAAAGCACTGGCTGCTGTTACAGGGAAGTAGAGGTTCAATTCCCAGCACCCACAGGATGGCTCACAACTGTCTGTCATTCCAGGAGATGCATTGGACTTCATGGCCTCCAAGGGCACCAAGCATGCACATGGTACATTCACACAGAGAGGGGGGGGGGGGAGGAAGAAATGCACGCGGGCATATGCATGTACCAAGCAATCTGTGATGGTTTGAATATGCTTGGCCCAGAGAGTGGCACTGTTAGAGGGTGTGACCTTGTTGGAGTGGGCGTGCCATTGTGGGTGTGGCTTTAAGACCCTCATGACCCTCATCCTAGCTGCCTGGAAGTCAGTCTTCTCCTGTTTACCTCCAGAACAAGATATAGAACTCCCAGCTCCTCCTATACCATGCCTGCCTGGACACTGTCATGGTCCTGCCTTGGTGATAATAGACTGAATCTCTGAACCTGTAAGCTAGCCCCAATTAAATGGTGTCCTTATAACATGGTGTCTATTCACACATAGCAATGGAAACACTAAGATACCGCCATCCACATAAAACAAAATAATACTTTAAAAAACTATGAAGTGTGTATTTGGTGTTCTATCTTCTTTTCAGTGTCAGTCTTCCTTCAGTGTCCTCATTCCCTGCCCCAGGTGTCCTGCTGGCTCAGGCATTATTTTGATGCTAGATTTCCCAGTTAACAGTACATACAGAGAGCCTTTCCTGTTTTTCTTCCAAATTGTTCTAGTCCACAAACAAGTTTGACAACAAATCCAAATGCTAAGTAACTAAATGGAGGGATTTCAACATTATTAATAAGTAAAGAACACAAATAAAAATACAATGTAGCAACCATTCATTTTATATTAGTACTATCAATACAGAGTGAGAGCCAGGAACATATTTATGCTATGTATTGTGTATTTTGGTATAATTAGTCTGCTCTTGGAACTTTAACCAGAAACAGTCACAAGACAGTGTTGATCTATTATTAAAAATACAAATGAAATGTGCAATATTCATGCTCCCTTTCAACTGGTTCTTACTGAGAAGCTAGTACATACCAAGTATGTGCTAGAATAGAGTTATGTGTAAGTCTTCTGATAAATTGACACCAAGAAATGTTACACAACCATGGAAACTCTGAGTAGAAGCACTCAAAATGGTGTCAAGTAAAAAGTGAACCATCATAGGCACAATGTAAGACTAAGTACAGACTGTAAATTATAGCAATAATACAATAAATAAATAAAGCCATATATGGACCATAAAATACAATAAAATTAAAATTTTATAGGCACTATGTGAAAGTAATATGCATGCTATAAATCGAGCCATAATAAACTCTGTTCAGTGCTTAAATATCCAATTTAAATGCTCACAGAAATTCTAGGGTTATTGTTCACATGGTACAAGTAGGAAACCGAGGCTTGAGGGCATTATAAAGCAACATTAGAGCATTAGTTCTATAATGCCCTGTTTACTGTAGGATCTCCAGTATCTAGAATGGTGCTTCACCTACAGCAGACACAAAAGTAGTTCTTGACTACTAGAAATGACTGGGTCATGAGTTAAAGTCAGTGTGCCCCTGAATTTCAGAAGATTACATAGAAGCTAGATATACCAGGACTTCTGGGAACAAACGTGTTTAGAAATGGACTGTAGAACCTGCAAGTTCCTTGTTGGGTTGTCTGAGTTGCTCTTCTTTTCTATTGTTTCCTTTCTCTTCGATTGCCTGCCCTCTGGTGGAGCAGTGAAGAGTGGATCAGGGTCATCATGAGCTGCAGAGATCACCTAGGTGTTAGTGATGCATATGGAATTAGCATTCAATTTTGTCTGTTTTTCGATGCTGTACAATTGACTAAATGGATTTCCATCAAATTTGGATCTTATATTTAAGATGATGATTGGACTTAAAACATATTAGCAGAATGTCCTTGGCAGCACTTCAACTCACCTTAATTTTCTTTTCATTCTGAGTTTGGGGGCCTAATTTCATTATAGATCTGCATGAGTTAAGACATTTATTTTTCTTTGCAGTTCTGCTATCTCACTTGGGGCTTTGGGTACGCTAGATAAGCACACTACCACTCAACTGCAACCTAAGCCCCATCCCCAAATATTTTGCATTCTGAATTTTTCTAAAATATCACAAACTGAAAACGACATAGAAATATTTTTAAATTATGTGTATATATATTTTAAAATTATATGTATTCACATACGTGCATGTGTGGGTACAGGAGCCTGCAGAGTCCTGCAGAGGGCACCAGATCCCCTAAAGTTGGAGTTATGGATAGTCTGAGCCACCCTGTGAGTCTCTACAAGAGAATGATAAGCTCTTTACTGTTGAACCATCTCTCCAGCCCAACACTCAAAAGTGTCTCAAAAATTATTCATTTTTATTTTTTCCCACATAATGAACTTACTAAATGTCACGAAATTCACCCCCAGGATGAATAAATCTTGGTTTTTTAAATCATCAAGACCATTAGTTTTTCAATGAGGAAAAAAAAACACCACTTGGTTTAAAAAAGAACTGCCACAAACGCACAGGGTGGTGGGAAAGTCAGTCTCTTTCAAGGGTGAATGGCCATGCTATGAGAAGAATGCCTGGGGAAAGACCAGGGGAATCACTTTCTTTCATAGGCAATTAAAACCAAAGCCCAGTTCAAAGAGACATTTGGCTGCTGATCAGGAGATAAGTCAAGTATAGATCTAGATGCTTCTGTTAGAGAAAGCTGTGTCTTCAAATGGGAGCTCGAAATCAGCCACACCATGGAATCTCTGCCACGTCTATGTGTGGAATCTTCGAAGAGTGCATGAGAGTACCAGTGGAAAGGTCTGAGCTGCCAAAAATGTTCAACTTGCTATTTATGGCTCAGCACTCACAGTCTCAGCATGTCTGAGCTGATATCAGAGCTTAAACTGTATACTGCAGTGGAGTGATGTAAAAGGGAACCCAGTAGACCTCTCAGGCTCTCCCTTTATCTTTTACATGCCACAAATACCAAGTGAGCATCTTTCTGACCCCTCCGCAGCTATTAATAAATCTCAAGTGCAGATGCCTCAAATAATTGGTACTGGTTTGAGATAGAGCAGCTTCTCCCATAAGCAACACTATGTAATGTATTCCTGAGAGAGCATCCGGGATTTATACAAATGTGCTCCAAAGCATAGCAATGAATACAACCTCTGAAGACATGTGTAACAAAGTAAGAAATATCACAGTTTCAGAAGTAATTTTTCAACTACAGAGGGTTACCACAGTAGCAGCAGTAGTGTCTTTATTGTCTCTGGAGGCTTCATCTAATGGTAGATACATAACTCTGAAGCACAGGGAGTTTCCTGGAGTCTCATTGCTTCCTGCGCTTACAATGAAGGTGTACAGAGTTGTTAATTCCCATTGTCTCTTATTAACAAGAGAGAACAGCCAATTAGGCACTTAGAAAGAAATCCCAAGTCATTGGCATACTCCTGGAAAAATTGTAAAGGACATTAGTGCATAGTTTCTAAATGATTTAATGATAACGTCATATAACAGTGTTTTGGGTTTTTGGTTTTTTTTGTTTTTGTTTTTCATTTTGTTTTGTTTTGATTGTGACAAACAAAACCCAGCTGTGGCTCACCAGTGAAAGCAAAGCTACTTTAGTTGAAGGATTTTAGAAAAGATGAGCACGCCCAGGTAAGGAGCCAGAGCAACAGCAGAGAGCTCCAGAAGGCCTTGAGCAAGAGCTTCATGCTTCATCTGTATCTACTCATCACTCCATTCGGGTGAATCAAAATTTCCAGAAAGTTCTGAACTGACCTCACTCCTAAAAAGTGAGAGAAGATAGGGTGACTTGATGGCTGTTGCTGCTGCCGGGACAAAGACAGGAGTTTCTAAAATAAGGCCGAGGTGCTATTGCCAAAAAAAGATAAATGCAGATGAGGGAAGGAACAAAAGAAGAGGAGAGGAAATGATTTCCCTCTAAGGCTGCCACAGCAAAGGGCCTAACTGGGCTGCAAATGGAGTTTGGGGGAATCGTGTGTCCTCAGTATGTGTGAGGCTCTGCACCAGCCACAGCACCAAGAAAGGAGGTGTGGGAGGAAGGGCTCAAAAAGCTTAAATGGCACCATAAGAGCACTCGTGGAGCGAGGTGGGGTGGGGGCTGGATTAAATGAGGTTGTAAGTGGGGGGGGATGGGGTCCTTGACCTAGCAGGATTAGTGCCATATAACATATCAGTCCATATCACTCTCAATCACACTCTCCCCTCGTCTCCTCCTCCCCTTTCCTTTCCATACAAACACACCACAGAATCAGACACTTTGTTCTTAGGTTTTGAGTCTCCGTTACTGTAAGAAAGTATAATTCTATACTTTAAGGCACCTAGTTTACATAACTAAATACAGAATGTAAGCCAACACACAAAACTGTTGATACTCTAGGAAACAACAGTCTCTCACATGGCACGATAACTTCTAGGTATAAGTCTCCTTATTTCATTTGTGTCCTAGTTTGCTTTTTATTTTCCCGTGATGAAACCCATGACCAAGAGCAACTCTGGGAGTAAAAGGTTTATCTTGCTTCCTCCACTTTCACACCTCAGTCTGTCATTGAGAGAAGTCAGGGCAGAAACTCATACAGGAACCTGGAAGAAGGAACTGAGGCAAAGACCACAGAGAGACACTATTGGCTTGCTCCTCACGGCTTGCTTGTCCTGCTTTTTAATACAACCCTCTGCTCAGCGTAAAACCACCTACTATGGTCTGGACCCTCCGCATCAAGCATTTATTTTAAAAATGTCCTACGCAGGTGCCCATAGGTCAGTCTGTTGGGAGCAATTCCTCAGTTGAGGCTCCCTCTTCCCCAGGTGACTCTAGTTTGTGCCAATCTGACAAAAAGTAAAGAGAACACTTTTGCAAAGAATAGAACTAATTCTGTACACCATTTGCCCTAGTAACTGCTTCCTTAACAAACTAGATCTTGTAATCCATAAATACTGAATCTTTCCATACGGCCTTTTATGTTGACAGCATCTTTAGTCTTCACAGTAATTTATTATTTCTTGATCAAATTTATTTCTTGATCAAAAATATTTCACTCTTTTCTGCTATAAAATTAACTTCATTTTCAAAGTGTCCTTTGCTAGAGTGGAAAATTACAACTGGATTTTGTAACTTGACATTGTACCTTGCAGTTTTTCTGAAACGTTTTAATTCCCTCTACTATCTGTATGGCCATGGGCTTGAATATTTTGTGTCATTCCTTACAGTTACCACATGTGAGATCATGTAATCTATGTCTAGATATAGTTTTATTCTTCTTGCTTTCTGATATGATTTTGTTTCTTGCCTAATCATCCTGGCTAGAGTGTCCTATAAAATGTTAAATACTATTGATAAAACAGGTATCATGTCTTTCTTAATGTTAGAGTATGTACTTTCAATCTTTCATCATTGAATAAAATATAATGTTAGCTATGGGCTTTTATTTATACTTTTTGTCACATTAAAGAATTTTCTTTTGATGGATGTGATGGCTAATGTCTTTAATCTCAGCATAGGGAAGGCAGAGTCAGGAAGATCCCTTTGAATTCAAGAGTTAGAGGCCAGCCTGTTCTACATAGTGAGTTCAGGACAGTGAGAACTACATAGTGAGATCCTCTCTCAAAAAATAGAAAAGAAAAGAAAAGAAAAGAAAAGAAAAGAAAAGAAAAGAAAAGAAAGGAAAAGAAAAGGAAGGAAAAGGAAGGAAAAGAAAAGGAAAGGAAAGAAAAGAAAAGAAAAGAAAAGAAAAGAAAAGAAAAGAAAAGAAAAGAAATGAAATGAAATATTGGTTTGCATTTTTATTCTCTTGTTGTATCTTTCCTTGGATTTGCTATTGAAATGATGGTAGCATAATTGGAGTTAGGACTTTTTTAATGAATTTTCTACAAAATGACCTCCCATTGCTTAGGAAATGTCCTTCCAAAAGGATTAGAGTATCAAATGCTTAGAATTCAGTTGTTGGATCCAATCACTAAGAAGGAATCAGATCATGCTGGCTGTGGCTTCATCGAAACATTGATAGATACATGATCTGGTGGTATTATAGAAATTTTCATAGGAGGGACCCACTCAAGAGGAAGCAGGTCTCTGGGAGAGTTTCCTTGGGAGCTATATCTTGTCTCATGACTTTCTGTGTCTTTGCTTTCCTGGTTAGCATGAAGCAAACAGCTCAGCTCTGCCCTGTGTACCCACCCTATCATGATGCTTGCTGCTGCCTTCCCATTGGACAAGAAACTGGAACCATGTGATCATGGACTAAAACCCCTGAAACCAGAGTCCAACATAAATCTTTCTCATTTAAGTTATTTTACTCAGATATTTTGTCAAAATGGCAGGAATTTTTTTAAAAATGCAAAATGAAACAAATGGTCTTTCGTGTGGTGTATTTTACAAGTTCAAGAAAATCTAGAGTTTTTTTAATCAGTAACAGGTAGTAGCCTGAATATTTGTAACTTCATTAAATTCACACACTGACACCAAATCACCATTAGTGATGACATTGTGGAGTATTGGAATGTAATTAGGTCATAGAGACTTAGTGGCCTCCAGAATTGGTAGAAATAGCTATTGCCTATAAACTACCAAGTTAACATTCGTTTTTACTGTGGCCAAAACAGACTAAAACAGTTGTTAATTCTTTAAACACTTAATAATACCAACAGATCCTGGTCTGTACTTTGTTGGGAATGTTTTGAATAGAGAATGTTCATTTTCTATGCTATTATTTATCTTAGGGTTTCTATTCCTGCACAAAACACCATGACTAAGAAGCAAGTTGGGGAGGAAAGGGTTTATTCAGCTTACACTTCCACATTGCTATTCATCACCAAAGGAAATCAGGACTGGAACTCAAGCAGATCAGGAAGCAGGAGCTGATGCAGAGGCTGTGGAGAGATAGCCTTCCCCTGGCTGGCTTAGCTTGTTTTCTTATAGAACCCAAGACTACTAGTCCAGGGATGGTACCACCCACAGTGGGCCCTATGACCCTTGGTCACTAATTGAGAAAATGCCTTACACCCAGATCTCATTGAGGCATTTCCTCAAGGGAGGCTCTTTTCTCTGTGATAACTCCAGCTTGTGTCAAGTTGGCACACAAAACCAGCCAGTACATTATTCTATTTAGATTTTCTTCTTCTTCTTCTTCTTCTCCTCCTCCTCCTCCTCCTCCTCCTCCTCCTCCTCCTCCTCCTTCTTCTTCTTCTTCTTTTTGGTTTTGTCGAGACAGGGTTTCTCTGTGTAGCCCAGGCTTTCCTGGAACTCACTTCACTCTGTAGACCAGGCTGGCCTCAAACTCAGAAATCCGCCTGCCTGTGCCTCCCAAGTGCTGGGATTACAGGCATGCGCCACCACTGCCCGGCAATTTTCTTTTCTTTTCTTTTTTTTCATTGAATTAGTTTTGATAGTTTGTGTGTTTCTTTTTATTCAGGTTATCTACATCAGGCAGAGGGATAATCATCCACAATTTACAATGAACTCAAGAATTCAGACACCAACAACTCAAATAACACAATTTAAAAAATGGGGTACAGAGCTAAACAGAGAATTCTCAACAGAGGAATCTCAAATGGCCGAGAAGCACTGAAAAAAAAATGTTCAATATCCTTAGTCATCAGGAAAATACAAATCAAAATGACTCTGAGATTCTGCCTTACACCCATCAGAATGGCTAAGATTAAAAACTCAAATGACAGCTCATGCTGTCAAGGTTGTGAGCACTGGGAACACTCCTCCACATCTGGTGGGAATGCAAACTCATACAACCACTCTGGAAATCAATTTGGCAGTTTCTCAGAAGATTGGGAATAGTTCTACCTCAAGATCCAGCTATCCCACTCCTGGGCATATACCCAAAGATGCTTCACCATCCCACAAGGACACTTGCTGAACTGTGTTCATAGCAGCTTTATGCGTAATAGCCAGAAACTGGAAACAGTCTAGATGTCTCTCAACTGAACATGTGGTATATCTACACAATGGAATACTATTCAGCCATTAAAAACAAGGCCATCATGAATTTTCCAGGCACTAGAAAATATCATCCTGAGTGAAATAACCCAGAACCAAAAGGACATGCATAGTATGTATTCACTGATAAGTAGATATTAGCCATAAAGTACAGGATAACCACGATATAATCAACAGACCCAAAGAAGCCAAATAATGAGAGCAGAAGGGCGAATGGTTGAATCTTTCTCAAAAGGGGAAGCAATATAGATATTGGAGGTCAATGGAAGGAGAGAACTGGGTGGAAGACGGAAGGGGAAGGGGAGTGGGGCAGAAGGGTCATATATAGGGAGAGCAGGGGAGAAAGAAGGGAGATCGGCTGGGGGATGGGAGCAATCTCTAGGTCCAGAGACCTAGGATGGGGAGAGGCCCCAGAGGATCTATGGGTGTGACTCTAGTTGAGATTCTTAGCAGTGGGGGATATAGATCCAGAAGTGGCCAGGACTCCCAGTGGAGGGATAAGAACAGTAACTCACCCACAAAGCCTTCGTCGACCCAAAGTGTGTCCTGCCTACAAGATGTGCAGGGACAAATATAGAGCAGAGTCTGGGGTAATGGGGTAATGGCTAACCAATGACTGCCCCAAACTGAGACCCACCCTGTGGGCAAGAATCAATAATAGCTGACACTATTAATGATACTCTGTTATGCTTGCAGACAGGAGCCTAGCATAACTGTCCTCTGAGAGGCTCCACTCAACAGCCAATGGAAAGAGATGAAGAGACTCACACCCAAACATTAGATGGAGCTAAGGGAGGGAGTCTTATGGAAGAGTTGGGAGAAAGACTGAAGGACCCAAAGAGGACAGGGACTCCACGGGAAGGCCAACAGAGTCAGCTAACCTGGACCCTTGAGGCTGGCAGAGTCTGAGCCACCAACCAAAGAACATACACAGACTGGACCTAGGCCTCCCTGCTCATATGTAGCAGATAAGCAACTTGGTCTTCATGTGGGTCCCCCAGCCACTGGAACGGGACTGTCCCTGATTCTGTTGCCTGCCTGCCTGCCTGTGGATCCCACACCCGTAAATGGACAAGTCTTGTCTGTCCTCAGTAGGATAGCATGTACCTAGTCCTGTAGCAACTTCATGTGCAGGGTTGGCGGGTAGGATAGGAGGAGTAGGAGGATGACACCTAGAGGGGGACTTTCCCTTCTAAGGAGAATGGGGGGAGGACTTATGTGAGGAGGTACTGGGAGGAGAGGAAGGGCTGATATTGGGTTGTAAAGTGAATAAATAAATTTAATAAAATATATCATCTAATTAAAAAATGTTTAATAAAGATTGCTAAATACATTGAAGAAAATTGGGCTAGGGCACCATGCGGCAGTCTTCCCCTTACCCTAGCATCAGCAACAGTAACAGTAAGCATAGCAGTCTGAGTAAATTTATGTGTCATAACGGTAAGAAATAACATTTCCCAAGGTTACATAGTGAGTAGTGTATGGATACAATTTAGGTGCCTTTAATACCATAATAAAAGTGGATTCCAAGACCAGAAGAAACTTGAGACACAAACAAAATCTGAAAAATATACAGAGGATCAGTTGAAGCTCATTCAGTCCTCCATGTCAGTAAACAGAGAAGGCCAGGGTCATTCAAGTAGTCCCTGACACGATCAGGAAGAGACCAAGGCAGTTTTGCTCTTCTTTGGGATTTCCTATACTCTTACCTGGAACCCCACCTCCCACCTCCCACTCCCAAGCAGTTTAACAATGGGAAAAGGAAATAGTGCACTATACACATTTGTGGAGTTAACAACTTCAAAAGAGCCCCATGCCACAGTTGACAAATCAAAGCAGCAGCAAAAAGCTGCCAGTCTCTGCAAGTAATAACATTGTTTTACTTGAAGAAGCTAGGCCAAAATCTAGCTAGGTCTAATTCGAGTTAAAGAGGGAGATTTATAGGACTGGTGTGGGAAGTGGTGAACTATAAATGTTTACTAACTAAAATCCTCTGATGTGTGGTATTTGTTGATTTTCATCATTGAAATACTGTCACTGTAGCTGATCACTTGTTCTCAGTGTGACTGTGTTGGAAAGCTTTCTGTCACTATGACAAAAGAGCTCGGAAAAATCAGCTATACATGAGCAAAGCTTGTTTTCGACTCATGGGTGACATAAATGACCTCATCAGATCCTCACAACAGCCCTGCTAGACTGGCATTGCGCTCTTAAATACAGAGACTGGCACAGTTAAGTGTTAGACTTGTTTAATGTCCAAAATCCGTGGCAGAGCTAGCATTCAAATTTGACAGGATATAAACTGTGTTAAAAACTAAAGCATTTAGTGGTTGCCTCTGGATGGGGAAATTAGGGGAGTTTGCTGTCTTCTTTTTGCTTAGTGTTTCTACTCTATAATTAAAAATCTGGGGCAAGATATTCTTCCAGATATGCTGACAGGATCTATGATGTTTTTCTTCAGAGGGTTCAGCGGATTTGTTGCTTCTGAATATTCTGAAATAGGTTCCAGGAACCCCATTTAAGGGGCTGGAGAGATATGGCTTCATGGTCAAACACCTGACATCTGAGATCTGATTCCCAGAACCCATGCAAATCTGAATGTGTTAGTACTTGCCCATCATACCAGCACTCCCATAGTGAGATGGGATGAAGCAATAGGAAAAGCCATACAAGCTAGTGTGTGGAGTAGACAAAAACAAAACTTTGTCCCCAAAACAGCAAAGTGGTGACTGGAGAGAGGGAGAGAGAGAGAGAGAGAGAGAGAGAGAGAGAGAGAGAGAGAGAGAGGGAGGATGGCTCAGTGGTTAAGAGTGTGCACCACACTACTCTTGCTTCGTACATGAGATCAATTCTCAGCAGCCACACCACTGAATTCTCAACACCCACAAGTACCACAAGGTCCACAAGTACCTGCAATTCCAATTCCGGGAGATCTGATGCCCTCTTCTGGTCTTCATAGGCACTGCATGAGGGTATTGTGCATACACTTGCACTTGTACACACATGTACACTCACTCACTAACACAAACAAACGAAGAAGCATTCATACACACAAAATAATATTTTAAAAATAAAATTGACGTTAAAATGAGTATAGCTTCACCTTTCACTTTGATACCAGACTTAGCCAACGTGAGATCTTGTAATTCCCAGTCCATTTCTGTTCTTTTGCTTAACCACCTCCTTCTCCCTTTTACCACATTTTTTTCCAAAGAAAAATTTCTCTTTCCTGGCAAAGCTGTCTCTTTCAGACATCTTCTTCTGGGGTCTATTTTTCACTCATTCTACAAACATTGGCTGAGCACTTACGTGCCAGACATGATGAGAGACACAGAGGACAGAGCTAGATGCAAATCCAATTCCCTACTAGAAGAGTTTATCATCTTTCCCTATTGTATCTCTGCAGATGTTCTCAAATCTCGTACTCAGCCTGGATACTTTCCAAGGCATAAAATGCTACTATTTCTACCATCTCTGATAAATGGAGTAATGGCTCCTCTGAAGAGATCTACATCTACAACTCTAAAAACTGTGAATAACATTGGCGGTGGTGGTGCAGGTCTTTAATCCCATCACTTAGCAAACAGAGACAGGTAAATCACTGAGTTTGAGATTCAAAGATAACATAATCTCCAATACTGCCAGGGCTACTCATAGAAAACCCTGTCTCAAAAAACAAACAAACAAACAAACAAAAACAAATAAAAACCAGTGAATATTACCTTGTATGGAAAAAAGGTGGTAGTAGATATGACTAAGAATCTTGAGACAAAATACTATTCTGGACTTATCTGTGTGTGCATGATATAATCACAAGTGTCCTTAAAACAGAATGGCTGAAGGAGCTTTGTCATGGAACAGGATGAAATATAACCATAGACACAGATGGCAATACTGTGGCTAACTAAAGAATCCTGGTAGCCAATAGAAGCTGAACTAGATAAAGGAAAAAAATCTCTCCTGGGACTTCTAGAAGAAGCCAAGCCAGAAGGTGCCCCAATTTTAGTTTCCTGGTGTCTCATTTTTGAATAGCCATCCTCCAGAATTGTTAAATGATAAATTTCTGTTCTTTTTAGCCAGTATATCTCTACCACATGTCCTTTATCACATGCACACCCTGAAGGGTAGGTAGATAAGTTGGCAAAAAGTAGATTGTTCACTATAACCTAGCTCATGGGTCATGTTGGAATCTACTCAGTCTCAATTATTTCTATCCTACCAATAGATAAGAGAGATAAATCCCACAGGGTGGTCTTTCTACTGCAGTATCTAAACTATGTTTTTCTGTGTTATTGGGGTATGAATTATTCTGCCATTTTGAACAATTATAGTTTCAAAATATGCTTAACATCCATCTCCTCCACTTTAGAGCCATTTCTTCTTCAAGGTTAGAAGATATTTTACAGTCCCATAGAGTCTTGTGCTCTATGATCTACTCTAATTGGCCTTTTAGGTCTGTCATTATATGTTAAAGCATGCCACACAGTTGATGCCCAGTAATTGATGCACACACGTGGGTACTTTGTGAGTCAGAATCTTTTTCCCAATGTTCTGGATGCAGACAACAGCCACAGGGGACAGCTGTGCATAAGAACAGGTGAATGAATGAGAGGACTGTTTACTCTGCCTTCAATGTTCTACTTAACTGGATGTGGTCTAGAGAGCTCAGATCATATTTAGGAATGTGGTACCAATAGTTGAATGAAATTCACTTCTGCCTAGAAACTTACCCATCCCTGAATTCAGAAGCTTGGCTTTATTTAGATTTGTTTGATTTTGTATGTATGAGTGTTTTTCCTGCAATGCATGTGTGTGTGCCACCTGTGTGCCTGGTACCAACAGAAGAAGTGTTTAGAACTGAGTCCAGGTTCTCTTCAAGATCAGCCAGTGCTCTTAATGTCTGAGCCAACTCTCCAGCCCCAGAACTTTACTTTTCTTCTCTCTTTTTTTCTTCTCTTTTCTTCACTTCTCTTCTGTTCCTTCCTACCTTTCTTCCTTCATTTCTTTCATTTTTACGTAAGAAAAACGAGGCTTAATGAAACGAATAAAAATGCTCAGGTCACTAAGCCAAATAGTTCACCCATGCAATAATGCAACAAATCCTGACTGACTGTTGACTCTGCCCATCAAATTCTGAGTGGAATGTTGGGAAGACAATGAACAACTGAGACAAACATAAGTCCTCCCTTCTTGACATTTTAGCATAATGGGAAAGACACAGGACAAATTGCAGTGGTTGAAGGAACATGGGTGTGGGGGAGGGACTCAAATTGCCTTGGAAACCAGAAAGGAAGACTCATGAGAGTGAAGAGGAAGTGAACAGCCAGACCATTAGCTGAAATGCCAGCACAGCTGAGGAGAGAAAGTGGTTTGGCTGTTAACCCAAACAGCAGTTTCATGACCTAAATGATATTTATAATTCCAAGGAGAAGAAAGGAAGGCAATTCCCAGGGCCATGACCCTGGTTCCAACATTGCTTTATACTTGGCTCTTTTCTTCCTGTTCCCAGGCACGCCAGAAAGCGCCAGAGGAAAAACACTTCATACGTTAGCTGACAACTGGTGGATTAAATCCTATAAATTTGAACACACAAACATAAAAAGCTGAGGAGTTTTCTTCTGTTTATACCAATGGCACCCAGGATTACAGAGGTTGTCATAACAGAGACTGAGTAAGGTTTACACTGAGTTGAGGTGCACAACAGATTAATAGTAGGTACAGCCCAGTTTGGTTCACTAATGTAATGTATCAACAAATCTCTTAAAAATCAGTTGTGTTAAAAACTAATAATAATTTGAGGCTATTACATTCTGGAAATAACAAATTTGAAATGTATAAATACATAATATATATGTTATGGCTTAGGGTAAAACAATTACATTTTAATTACTTTTATAATTAAATTTTCTCTAGCTCCTCATTTTTAGTCTTCACGAGAACATGCTTCTTTGCAGAGCTCTATGAACACAGGGGTACATACTTACTTGGAAGGGCCAGTACTAGCCTCATTTGCCTTAAGGAGAAAGAAAACTGGAAGCTTGCTTAGTACACAGAGGAACTGCATTTTCCTCAGCTGTTGTCACGGTTGCTACAACATTGCCAGGCATTTGGAATTAAGTCCCATCCCTGATGCCAGGGTATGAGGCTTGTCTGAGCACAGCACAGTGTGTTCAAAAGAACACCACTGCAGTCTTGATAGGGGATAGCATCTAAGCATTTCAAGCTCACCAAAGCATCTGTAACCTCAGCTCACTAAACCTGCTAAGGCAGCAGCAGCAGCAGCAGCAGCAGCAGCAGCAGCAGCAGCAGCAGGTTTCCACTGGCATCCAAATAGAGGAACCAGATCCACCCTGTCCCACCCCGCCCCCTGCTTCCCTCTTTCATCTCACTCTTGTGCAATTTTCCAAAGAAGAAGGTAAACATGTGGATGGAATTTGACAGAGTGTACAAATACAAATAAGACTGACTCCTTGTGAGAGCCCAAAAGGACTTGCATAGTGAAGGACTTAGCATAAAAAGTACAGCTTTCCAAATCATGGGCTTTGACAAACAGGAGAGCTTCCATGGATTATAAGTAGGGCAATAATCATTAATCTTCTCGGGGATTGGGTCAGTCAGAGGTCAAGGGGGTCAGAGTCTGCACAACAGTCACTCCCAGCTGTTTGCAATCTATTATGGATTTTTCCAAAGGAGTGACCATAGAGAACAGAATCAGGAAATTTGTCTTCCTTTTTCCACAGTCATACATATCTGAATGCACCTTACTACCCAACTGGTTTGTGCCAATTATGTACAAGGAAGTGACCAACCAACAGGATGCCTACCTTAAGATAACTGAGGGCAGAGAGAGGAGAGGAACTGCTAATATGTAGTTCTGAATACCATATCCCAATCCATATCCTCACACATGGTGTGTGTGTGTGTGTGTGTGTGTGTGTGTGTGTGTGTGTGTATTATATCTGTTTGCCTCTGTGAGCAATATTGAAGCTAGCCACACAGTGGCCTGCATGTATGCTTTGCAAATCAATTGCTGACACAGCAGCAGATGCCCAGCATGAGATTCAGCTGTATTTATAATCCATTTGTATTCTTGAAAGACATTTCATCACAGTACTTATCAATAAAAGATAATAAAGCATTATTAAAATATCTTTTAATTATGTTGTTTATGATGCTGTAACACGGAGCTTCAACTTCATCTCTACATCCTTTAAAGATAATTTTGCCCTGGGTATATATCTCAGTGGGAGAGCATTTGCCTAGGATGAACAAAATCCTTATGTTCGATCTTCAGCACTGCATACATATATGAGTAAAATTTAGATTGGCATGCATTTTGAAGTAATTGTAAAACAACATTTAAATTTATTTTTATTACCTACTTATAACAAAAAGGTTTTTTTTTAATCAATAGTGACAACAAAGTGTTCAAAAGAACGCCATTGCAGTCTTGATAGGGGACAGCATCTAAGAATTTCAAACTCACCCGATGATACAGAAACCACACTGAAGGCAGCAAGTGCAAGCTGCTCACTCCCCAGCATGCAATAAGGACACGTGCTCCACTATGTTCATAGCAGCCTTATTTATAATAGCCAGAAGCTGGAAAGAACCCAGATATCCCTCAACAGAGGAATGGATACAAAAAATGTGGTATATACACAATGGAATACTACTCAGCCATTAGAAACAATGAATTCATGAAATTCTTAGAGAAATGGATGGAGCTGGAGAACATCATACTAAGTGAGGTGACCCAGTCTCAAAAGAATACCCATGGTATGCAGTCACTGATAAGAGGATATTAGCCTAGAAACTTGGAACACCAAAGACACAATTCACGTACCAAATGATGTCTGACAAGAAGAAAGGAATGGACACTGGTGCTGGAAAGGATCAAAGCATCAGTGTAGGGGAATACCAGAACAGGGAAGTGGGAAGGGGTGGATGAGAGAGCAGGGGGAGGGAAAAGGGCATGTGGGACCTTAGGCGGGGTAGGGAACCAGAAAAAGGGAAATGAAATGTAAATATAGAATATATCCAATTAAAAAAAAGAAAAAAATTTTTGAAGTAAGCTGGGCAGTGGTGGCGCACGCCTTTAATCCCAGCACTTGGGAGGCAGAGGCAGGAGGATTTCTGAGTTCAAGGCCAGCCTGGTCTACAGAGAGTTCCAGGACAGCCAGGGCTATACAGAGAAACCCAGTCTCAAAAAAAAAAAAAGACAAATCCAAAAATACCAAAAAAAAATTGAAGTATTTTACTTTTTAAGTTTAGCACAAAAATTTAACCACTTTTAAGATATTTTATATTTTTAGTTATCACACGATTAAAATGTAATCTCACCATTAAGTTCAATATAACACCCACAAGTTACTCCTTGCACTTTTCATCCAATTTATTCTGCAATCATTTATTTTGATCTCATTCTTTTTTCCCTTTCCAACTCCTCCCAAGTCTCCCCACTTCCTTACCACTGAACTCCATGTGTTCTCTCTCTCTCTCTCTCTCTCTCTCTCTCTCTCTCTCTCTCCCTCCCTCTCATGTGTGTGTGTGTGTGTGTGTGTGTATGAGCAATATATATGTGGATATATATACATATACATATACATATATACATACATATATATATATATGTATATGCATATATATACAAAACCAAAGAAAAACAAAACAAAAAATAAGGCAACCAGTAACCAACCCACAGCCAATCTTTATCACCTCTGCCTTCCATCTTCTTGAAGATAATCTATCAATCAGTTCCTAGGGCACCTGCTAATCAAATGTTAAGCACTGAGCCAAAGAACTTGGAGGTCTTTAAACGTGGTTGAAAACCTTGTCCCCATGGAAAGTATCCTTCAGTTTTAAAAGAAAAACCTGGTATGAAGAAAAGCTGCCAGATTGGGGATATGTAGCTCAGTGGGTAGTGTAGTGTGCTTATCTAGCATGCACAAAAGTCCTGGGTTTGACCCCTAGCACCAAATATAACTAGGCACAATGGTCTGTAACTGCAATCCTAGCACTTGGAAGGTACAGACAGGAGAGTTAGAAGTTCAAGGTGATTATTAGCTATTTACTGGGATCAAGGCCAAACTGAATTACATGAAATCTTCATGTAGTCTCATGAATTTCTCAGATAGATAGATAGATAGATAGATAGATAGATAGATAGATACATAGATACATACATAGATAGATACATAGATACATAGATACATAGATAGATACATAGATAGATACATAGATACATAGATACATAGATAGATACATAGATAGATACATAGATAGATACATAGATAGATAGATAGGATTAGATAATAAAAACTACAACTATAAAAAAAACTCTTCAGCCTGGGAATAGTAATACATGTGGATAGTGCTAGGTAAGTAGGATGCAGTCTTATCTATTTATTTATTTACCCATTCATTCATTCATTTATGCATCCATTCATTTATCTATCTATTTATTTATTTGGGGGCATATGGGACACAGCATATTGTGGAACCAGATGACAACGTGCAGAAGTCGGTTATCTCCCTCAACCATGTAGATCTCTGGGGTTGAACTCAGGTCACCAGACTCTGAGGTAAGTTACCTACTGAGACATCTCACTGGACCAGCAGTAGGCATTTTGAAATGGGAGAATCACATGATCCCAGGAAGTTAAGGTCAGTCTGTGTAACACATGGAAAATCTATGTAATGAAACACCTTGTGGCTGGAGAGATATCTCAAGGTTTAAGAGCACTGGCTGCTCTTCCATGAGATCTAGGTTTGATTCCAAGAACCCACACAGTGGCTGACATCTATATGAAAGTATAGTTCCAGGAGACCTGATTCCCTCTTCTAGTAACTCTCTTCTGGCATCCACTGATATCATGCACATCTGTGCACACACAGACAAAACATCCAAAACACATGTAATAATTTTAAAACAAAATAATCTACAGCCAGGTGTGGTTGTTAATGCCTATAATCTCAGCACCCAGGAGCCAGAAGGTCAATCCTCATCCCGGCCTACATGACAAATTAATGGTCAGTTTGTGCTGTATAGCAAGACTGTCATGACAAAGGGGAGTGTCTTGGTTAGGGTTTTACTGCTGTAAACAAACACCATGACCAAGGCAACTCTTATAAAGGAAAACTGGGGCTGGCTTATAGGTTCAGAGGTTCAGTCCATTGTCATCAAGGCAGAACCATGGCAGCATCCAGGAAGACATGGAGCTAGAGGAGCTGAGAGTTCTACATCTTCATCTGAAAGCAGACAGGAGAAGACTGGATTCCAGGTAGCTAGGATGAGGGTCTTAAAGCTCACACCCACAATGACACATTTCCTCCAATAAGGTCACACCCACTCTAACAAGGCCACACCTCCAAATAGTGCCACTTCTTGGGGCCAAGCATATTCAAACCACCACAGTAGATTAAAATAAACACACTTCAGCTAAAAAGGCAATATCACTAATCCATCAGATACAACTGATCCAAACCCTTCAGTTGTCTGCTGTGCCCTAAGTGTTTATACACAAATATGCTGCTTGCCTAGGGTAATCACAGCAAGAAGATCTCAAGATAATGCAAGTCATACCACAGAAAAATATAAAAAATCATTAGCATCAGTCAGCAATCCTGACTCCAGGAAATAAAGGTCTTCCATTCATTTGCTCGTTTAATCATTCACAAACATTTTACTAGGCCATATGCTAGGCCCTCAAGACAGCTATGGTCCTTATCATTGAAGATCTCATATTCTAGTGCATAATGATACTATGAACTTAGCAGTGTGGCTAGAAGAAGACAGAGGGCTATGGAACCACAGTCAGGGCGCTGTGAAAAACTCTACGGGCAGCTACACTGAAGGCTAAGGGATGAGCATGAATTTTCCAGATAAATGAGGTGGAGAAAAACTGTTAGAGGAAGAGTAAAGAGTAAATGGAAAAGCTCAGTCAAGGGTCTGGACTCAGCACTTAGGGCCACACACTGATCTCTCACACGGGATCTTTGGTTCCCAATACCCACATCAGGCGGCTCAGAACAACCTATAAGATTAGCTATAGAACATCTACTGCCCTCTTCTGGATTCTATGGGCATTTGCAGTCATGTGCACAAACCCCTACATAGATATCCACATACACATAACTGAAAGTAAAATAAACCTCAGAAAACACTTAACTGATGAACTAGAAAAAGAATATATATCAGTACCTTAGAGAGAAATCAATTGGAGATCAATGAGAAGTGAAACAGAAATAATGAAGAAATAAGGATTGTAAGAGCCTTGAAAAGTATGCACTTTTCTGTTGCTGTAAGAAAGTGCCAGAAATAACCATCTCTCCCCAACCCAGTAGCAATATTTATTTTACAGTTCATTACATTCTTCTACTTTCTTATTTTGAGGCATTAAATTTAATTAATATTTGTAATTGAAAGAATCTCTAAAATAAATCAGTGTTACTGTTTTGGAACCTGAGAATCTGGTTTCTGAGAGTACAATATATTATATTTTTTCTTTTTCTTTCTTATTATTTTTAATTATTTGAAACTAATTTAAATTTAAATATATTTTGATCATACTATTCCCCCAAGTCCTTCCAGATTTTCTTCCCATTCCTACCCACCCAACTTTAAGTTCTTTCTCAAAAAACAAACAAAACCCAATTCGAGAACCCCAAAAAGAAAAAAACAAAATAATACATGACCCCCCCATATAACCAAATAAAAGTATGCATGTGCACATGCATGCACATGCACACACACACACACACACACACACACACACACACACACACAGAGAGAGAGAGAGAGAGAGAGAGAGAGCGCTTTGGAATCCGTTATATTTTAGTCAATTGCTCCTGAAAATGAAGCCTGTTCTGTATTAGTTGACACAGCCAGTAATGTTTCATTGGCAAAAACTGACTTCCCCTCACTTAGCTCTATTATTAACCTTTTTCCTAGGAGCTAGGTTTGCATTCATTGTAAACTGTAACAAAATAAAACATATGATAAAATAAAAACTATCACATCAAAGTTAAAATAAACCAACAGAAGGAAAAAGGCCCAAGAGAGGCCAGAAGAATAAGAGACCCACCCATTTGTACACTCAGGAATTCCACAAAAACACTAGTTGGAAGCAATAATATAATCATAGGGCACCCGATGCAGATGCATGGAAGCCCTGTGCATGCTGTCTCGGTCTCTGTGAGTCCATATGAGCATTGATTATGTTGATTAAGAGGCCCTTGTGTACTTGGTGTCCTCCATCCCTTCCGGCTCTTACACTCTGTTTCCTCTTGCACAGGAATACCTCATCTTTGAGGGGAGGGATTTGATAGACACATCCCATTTAGGACTTAGTGTTCCAAAGACTCTTACTCTCTGAGTAATGTCTGGATGTGGGTCTCTGTATGTGTTCCCAATTGCTGTAGGAGATTCTCTGATGATGATTGAACAAGGCACTGATCTATGTGTATAGCAGAATGTTATTACTTTTTTTTTTAGACCAGTATTATTTGGTGTCCCAGGTTCATGACCTATGTAGTCTCAGGTTCTTGTTCACTCTAGTAACATCACGTATGAGTTCCATCTCATGGAATAGGCCTCAAGTCAAATCACACATTGGCTCATTATGTCCACAAGTTTTGTGCCACCATTGCTCTAGCATATTTTGCAGGTATATAAAAAGCTTGGTGTTTATATTTCCCTTTTGATAGTGTGCTGAGTACCTTCCTGTAGCAAAGACACTGGAATGTAGAAGTGAAGACTCTATTTAGGTACCAGCTTGACATCTCCATGTTAAATGGCTTGTATATGTGTTGTCTTCAGCAATGGGGCCCTGCTGTCAGTTTGTGGAGAGTAATCTATAGTATTGGCAGCAGCCTAGGTTGTTTGAGGATTCCCGTGGGGCACCTTTGGCCAACAACTCAAATAAAATGCAATAAATTAAACAAGATTAAATGCAACTCATTCCCAGTACTAGAAGCTTCATTTGGTGACAGGAGATGGCCAATTGCTACTCTGTCTGCCCCATTATTTGTTGATTTCACTTATATCACCTTCATGTATGTATACATTTTAGGAGTTTTTACTGTATTAGGTGTCCATACTATTTCTCAAATACTCCTTAAATTTAGCTGTCTCTCCCCACATTCCTTCCCATTTCTTATTTATTTATTTATTTATTTATTTATTTATTTATTTTCTTCTCTCATATATTACATCCTGAATGTAATTTCCCCTCCCTTCCCCCTTCTCTCCAGCCTCTCCCTCCCATCTCCCATCTCCCCAAGACCCATTCCCTCCACCTCCTATCAGAAAAAAGTAAGCCTCCCAGGTTTTGTGGCTGGGTTAGTATCCCAGTCCCTACACTTGAAGCCTTGCCTGGTTGCAGAAGATGGCCAAATCAGACTCCATGTCTCCCTTTACTAGGAGTCTTTGCTAGGGTTCTCTCATAGATTCCATGGAGGAATGCAAGGGAGATTCCTTTCCCTTGCATTAGGTTTCAACCTTGCCATCTAAATGCCCACCTCCAATTCCAGTTACTTCTCTCAGCATTTGAATTTCCATCTTACACCTGTCAGAATGGCTAAGATCAAAACCACAAATGCTAGTTTGTACTGTTGAGGATGTGGAGCGAGGTGAACACTCCTCCACTGCTGGTGGGAGGGAAAACTTCTACAGTCACTTTGGAACTCAAGTTGGTGGTTTCATAGAAAATTGGGAATAGTTCTACCTCGAGAACCAGCTATAACACTCCAGGGCAAATACCCACAAGGACACTTGCTCAACTATGTTCATAGCAGCTTTATTCATACATAATAGCCAAAAACTGGAAACAGCCTAGATGTCCCTCAACCAAAGAATGGATTTAAAATATATGGTACATTATACAATGGATTATTATGCAGGTGTTCAAAACAATGACTTCATAAAAATTTGCAAGTAAGTGGATAGAACTAGAAAAAAATCATCCTGAGTGAGGTAAACATAGGCAAAACATAGTATGTACTCGCTTATAAATTGCTATTAACTATAAAGTAAAAGACAGTCATGTTAGTCTCCAGCCCTAGAGATGCTAAGTAGCAAGGAGAACTTAAGAGGACCAGGATGCAAGGATCTCCCTGGGAATGGTAAATAAAATAGATTTCAAAGGAGGATTGAAGGTGGGTGGGGTTGTGAATAGGAGGGACGCCTTCCCGCATTTTAAAATGTGAACAGGTTTATTTTGGCTCACAGCTTTAGAGATTTAGCCCATCATTAGCCAACGTGTTGCTTGTGGATTTGCATCAAGCCAGTGTATCATAGAGGAAGTGTGTTGGTGGATGAAGCAAGTTGCTCACGTCACAACCAGATCTGGAAAGAGAAAAAAAGGGCTATATTATCACTAGTCCCTTTGAGGTCATGTCCCCAAGTGACCCAAACTCTCCACTAATCCCCATCTCTTAATGGTTCCACTGTCTCCTAATACTGCCAAACCAACAACCACATGAGCCTCTGGGGAAGAGTCTCAATCCAAATTATAAAATAAATGACACAATTGGAATTTGAACTTTATCCCAAAGGCAATAGAAGGCTTCAGCAGAGAAACATCAGCGGTTTTACATTCTAGAGAAATGAGTCTGGTTTCGTGAAGAAAAGGGGAGAATAAAAGGGAGCTCAGTTAGAAGCCACCATGGGTAATCCAAGCCAGAGGCAATGGTAACCTCAGAGAGGATGCTAAGTGCCATAAGAGATAGAGAAATGTATGTCTGGAGTAGATTTTGTAGAACTTGGTCATTGATTACATGAAAAGAAGAAAGAGGGCATTGCTAACTTTCAAGCCTCTGTCCTGAACGGTGAAGAATATATTGTAGATACTTTTAATCAGTGGGATGAGTTTTTTTAAACATATAGGATCTTTTGTTCTGTTTTGATTTGATATTTGTGTTTGGTATTGAGTATTGAACCCAGGGTCTCAAACATGGTAGGTTCTGTGATATAGCTATATGCTCAGCTACAAATCTTCTGTATGGAAAGACCATTAAAAACAGTGGTTAGGATGAACTGTAAGGCCAAAGATCTTTGAAATTTTTGGTAATAAAAGTTGAGAAAGCATGATTTACAAACTATAAGCACAGAGTTTAGAAAATGGAAATGGAACTTTGACTGTAGTGCCAGCTACTCCTTTATGGAAAAAGGGTTTGAGAGAACCCTTGAATGGGCCTTTCAGTTTCATATATACAAAGCAAAATCTCGCCTTTATTCTTGATGGAAACTGAGTGAAATGCCTTTAGATTGATGAACTAAGTTCTCTTTGGTAATATAAATTGTTGCAAAATTCATTTTGCATAGTTCAAATAGAATTGCCTTATGTTTTTGCAGAACTTTTTGCCCTAGGGAACTCTGTCATGTTTTATAACTACTGCTTATTCTTTAGAGAAATGTCTTGCCCAATTTGACTGATCACACAGAGAAAATGATGAATTGAACTAGGAGCAGAATGCAGGACTGGTATTAATGTTAAGCAGTAGAGACTGAATTAAATAGTAGCTTTCCGATTCTAGTAATTGAGGGCTAGTTTATTCGGACACTCGAATTAAGCCTTCCTAATGCAGGAACCCTGTAATCTGTTTGTCATGTTATACTGACCCCCAACCATAAGATTATTTTATTGCTTCTCCATAATTGTAATTTTGCTACAGTTGTGAATCATCTTGTAAATATCTGTGTTTTCTGATGGTCTTAGGAAACCCCTGTGAAATGCTCATTCTGCCTCAAAGGGCTCACAACCTACAGGTTGAGAACCACTGTATTAAACTAATGAAAATTGACTAAAACACAAAAATCACCATCTTTTTATAAGATTTTTAAAATGTGTGTGTGTGTGTTTGTGTGTGTGTGTGTGTGTGTGTGTGTGTGTGTAGGCACATGGCACAGTATGTGTGTAGAGGTCAGAGGACAATTTTCTGAAGTCACTGCTTCCTTTGCATCATGGGATCTGATCCAACTCAGGTTGTCAGGTTTGTGGAGCACGTGCTTTTATCTGCTGAGCCCACAAGATAACTACTTACCAGAAAGCCAAATAGATCTAAATTAACTTTTCTTTGAGGATTTTTGAAAATACTTAATTTTTGAATTTTTATTTAGAATAATTCACAGTTGACAAGGGGATAGAAGTCAATGGCTAGAATTCTCACAAATAGGAAAGCCACTTCTGAACAAACTAAAATCCCCAAATGTTATGCCTCCAGGAAAAGAAGGAATCAGAACAGGAAGAGTCATCACATAGGGTTAGAACCCGTGTGATTCTCTGGGTTGTTCTGGGAACTGTAAGCCTTGAACTGGGGGTAGAGCAATGCCAGGTGCCTTTGAGAATCTAGCAGGAACAAGCATGCAAGCTCTTTATGTGAAGATGCCTTTATCCTTGAGATGAAAGTGTCCTTCAGAACATTGCTTTAATATAGGGAGAGACACACAGTCAAAGTTCAGAATCTTGATTCTGAAAGGAAAATGCAATAGCAATAATACCCAATAACAAAAAAAGACCATTATATTTCAAATAATGGAATTTATAACAAAACATAGACTAGGGATTAGTTATGAAATATGGCTACAATAACAGTTTAAAATAAGATGGATGAAATCTGAAGAGAATAGGAAACTATGAGAAGTGACATTGAAAATTTCAAAAGGAACCAAATCAAACATAGAAATAACAAAAATAACTGAAGTTTAAAACCCAATACTCTAGTAGTTAAGGGTTACTTTTTTCTGAATGGAAAGGTGAATTGGTGATCCAAAACCTGGGTCAGAACCAATTTTCTACTATTGCAAAGATGCGACCAATGAAAAATATGAATAACAGTGGAATAATGTAGATTTTCTAACTGTCAAGATTTGCTATTAGTAAGAAATGGTCTATATTTATAACTGGAGATAGTTTGTCTTGCAAAAGAATGCTACAGGGGTCTTTTTAAATATGAACTACGGGTATAAAATAATACAATATATTCTATTTTTAGCAAATATAAGCTTGTCTTTTTGTTTATTGCATTCAGTTATTGGATTCAGTTCTATTTAAAAATGATACAAATTGCCTTGAATTTTATTAAAGTTTTCTCCAAAAATGTTTTCTCCAAGTAAGCAATCCACTTATTTCTTCATAATTTCAATTTTTAAAATAATTGTTCCTCTTTCTTATCTTTTGAGATAGGTTCTTACTTTGTAGCGCTATTTGCCCCTGAGCATGGGGTTATCCTCCTTCCTCTGTTTCTTGAGTGCTGGGATGCAGATGTAGTGGTACACAGACAGGGTGGACCACGACATTGAGCTCAAAAGTTTCCCTCTATTATTTCCACTATCTGTAACTACCATCTAATTTTATCAAATCAAAAGCAGATGGTAAGGATATGATTGGTTTATGTTCACACCAGCAACAAAACCCCATGATTCATTGTGCTGCACCTGAATGTATTTCTTAGAAGCAAGCTTATCTGGATATGGTTCTTTTACCAAGTAATCCCAGAAAACATAGGCTCTGAGTTATTTCCATTCTCTAACGCCGTGTTTTGAACAGCTGAGAAGAAAAGAGCAGTAGCTTTGCATATCTCATTTTCACAGAGTGGTCCAGCATGATGGGCTGGTGGCTAGAAATGTCAGGGATTAGAGTGGAAGCCACGGGATGTAGTAACAGCAGGCCTGTGCATGGTACACTGTCATGCACTGTTTTGTTTTTCTTTCTTGTTTTGTAGCTTGTTTTTGTAACCTACTAGTTTCCACTGTCACGGAATAAATGGAGCTAGGGCCTATGCATTTCACCTGCTGTCACCCAGCCTCTTTCATATGGTAACCCTGATCTCATCAATCTGAAATATATTCATGCAAATCCTGACATTCTCACTGTCTCTTACAACGAACACCATGGAACACTGTCTACATGCCAGGCTTCCTTCCAGCCATAGTACTCTTCGGGAGCTGGAAGGATGGGGCTATCTGCAGGGCTGGCTTTTCTGACTGAACTAAAGTATTGTGGGGCTCCTGTTTTCTTCAGTACATTCCCAATTGCAGAAAGTATACAGGGCAGTCACTGAAGAAATCTGTGGAATAAATGACACAGAAATGACCAAGGACAATGAGATTGTGTATCTCAGTCCACCTACAGGGCCAAACACGAGCTCTGAAAACACTGTGGTATGATGTGGCAACGATTTTCTGAGAAGTGCCTCTTGTACCCCACCTTCACAAATTAAACTTTTATTTAACCTCGTAACCACGAGAATCATAATGTCCTCAGTACTCAGTTTGTCTAAATTAAACTTACCTTTAAGAAAAACAATGTAATCTATCTTGCTAAACCTTGGACTCACCTTGTAATCAACTTACACACACTAAGGTGAATGGACTACTTTAATCTTAAATTACATTACCTATATCTCCCTTGTGATCCTGGTACGAAAGTGTGTGTGTGTGTGTGTGTGTGTGTGTGTGTGTGTGTGTGTTAACTCTAATATCACTGCTGAAAGCTATCATGTTGAAAACAATGTGTATCTAAAAATTGTTGGAAGCAACACAACTTCTGGTAAAATATTAAGAAAAATATTAAGAAAAAATATTAAGAAACTGGTAAAATATTAAGAAAAAATTTGGCATTCCTTTTTCAAACCATGCTTAATGTGCTGTTCAATGGAGTCCTTCATTAAGATGTTCAGGTTTCTGGTAGGTGACTCTAGGAATTGGTCTCTTTAATGTGGCATGACCATAGTATGAGGTTTTCCTTAAAGCCACTTCTTGGTCAATACCCATCAGCTGACATCTTAAGCATGCACCCAAGAAAATGTACCTACCATGTGTGATGCCCTGGGCTCTACACGGTACCATGAATCAAAGAAAACAACAAAGGTAATGTCTATGACTCGATACCCCAGACTCATATAGTATGCAAATGTGAAGAGTGTTTTATTCTGCAGCAGGTCAGCATTATGGAGCCTCTCCATTACCAATCAAGATAAAGAGACAAAGCCGGGCGTGGTGGCGCACACCTGTAATCCCAGCACTTGGGAGGCAGAGGCAGGCGGATTTCTGAGTTCGAGGCCAGCCTGGTCTACAGAGTGAGTTCCAGGATAGCCAGGACCACACAGAGAAACCCTGTCTCGAAAAACAAACAAACAAACAAATAAAACAACAACAACAACAACAAAAAAGATAAAGAGACAACCAAGTAAGCTTGCAGGCCTGATCAAAGCACATTAGAGGAATTCTGGGGTAGGTAGCTTACTCTATCTCTAGGCATTCTAGAACCATTACTGGGGCATGGTGGCTGAAAACTGTTGCTGAGGGATCCAGGAGTAATTAGCATTCCATCACCGGGGCATGGGGACTGTCTGGAAACTGCTGACCCATTGGTGGGGCAGTTTCTGAGGCCTGGACTTGCCTGGACTTGCTTAGTCCTGAACTACCAATTTGAAGCCTGTCACAGAGTCAGCCTAGCCTTCTCACAAAAATAAGAACAAAACCAAAAACTAAGCAACAACAAAATGAAACAACCAAACAAAACTATATCTTCCTTGTAGATGTGATTTATCACATTTGAAACCATCTTTAAACTACTTTTCTGGGGAAAACAATAATGATCATTTTGAAATAAATATATGACTATGAAAATATCACCATTATCTGCCTTCGTACTATATGAGGTAAAGCAAATATTGATTAAGTTGTGTCATTAATGAAATGGACCTTGGAAGAAAAGGTAAGTAGTAGTTTTAAGTATAGAAATGGGCTGATAGAACTTAATGCCTATACTACAGTATATACTGTACTCCCTTGACATGTTGGTATTCTTTCTCACTGGCCCATCTCCTTACCCCATGAGATCTGAGACAATGTTTCTTTTTTTTACTTAGCTGAACCCATGCATGGACTAAATAGTGAATATTCATTGAGTTGGAACAATTCCTGATGAGTAGAATCAGAACATATTAAGTATCACATCATTTGGGTATGTAGGTTTCAGAGTCCAGTAAAGTCTCTTTCTCTCCCTGCCTCTCATTACCACACCTTTTGTAGTAGACAATTGTGATGATTGACATGGTGGTTTGAATGAGAATGCCACCCCTCATAGGTCCTGACATTTAAATAGTTGATCCTTAGCTGGTGTTATTGCTTTGGGAAACTTGAGAGGTCTTGCTTGAAGAAGTATATCACAAGGGGATGGGCTTTGGGCTTTGAAAGTCAAGTGATATTCCCAGTTCTTTCTTCTGCCTGCTTGTGATTCAAGATGTAAGCTCTTAGCTACTGGTTCCAGCCTCTATGCCTCCCCACTGGCACACTTCCCTGCCGTGATAGGAAATGGACGCTTACTACTCTACACCCCCCCCCCCAAAAAAAAAACCCTTTCTTTCAAAAGTTGTGTTTGGTCATGTTGCTTTAGCACAGCTATAGAAACTAAGCTAAGACCATTTATTTGAAATGCCAACATGCCTAGAACCACCTGGGAAGCATCTCTGTTGAGGAGTTGTCTAGATCAGGTTGGTCTGTGGGTATGTAGGGTGACTGTGTGAGTATTAATTGACTCAGTACATTGTGGGCAGCACCATCCCCTGGGTAGGAGATCCAAAACAGTATAAAAGTGGAGGTGCTAGCTGAGCACCAACACTAGCAAGCAAGTGAAGATTCATTTATTCTTTCTTTGCTCTTGACTGGGGATATGATGTGACTAGCTACTTGAGTTCCTGCTGTGACTTCTCCAAAGTTATTGACTCTAACTTGTAACTGTAAGCCAAATAAGGCTGTTTTCCCTATGTTGCTTGTTGCCATTTGTCACAGAAACAGAAAAGATACCTTTATGATGCCTACATAGTACTTGGTCTCACCCTTCTTCTTTTATAGATAAAAGCCTTATGTGTACCATGTGACTCTGCCTCCATCCTTGATGGAGAACTTGAAAGGACTTTAGCAAATTCAATTTCCTGGCCTAGAATTTTTTTTTTTTTTGGGTTAGGACATGAATTCATAGCACTGGAATCTATAGTCAAAGAAAGGCCAGGAAAGTCATTCCACGAAAGTGAAAAGCGAAGATGAGAAGTTAAAATAAAAATAAAATATTCCCTATGTTTTTGATTCTGATTCTATTTATTCTGAGATTAGACCATAGTCTTCCTTTTAGATACTATAAGACTTTCAATAGTTCCTCTTTGTGAATTGGTTTTGTGCTGTTGGATTTTCTTGTTGTTGCTGTTTGCATTGCTTAAGCTTATCCAGGTACTATTTGATAGGTTATTTCTCTGCGATCAGTGAAATGAGCCAACTTTATTAATACTGCAAATCTAAATCTAAATCTCTATACCGTTTAACTACTTCTTGCTGGTATTTCACCTCCATTCTCTCTGCTTCTCTAAGTTTAATTAAAAAAAATCCCACCATATACATAAATTAAAAACCTTTTGTTGTCTGGATTATTTCACTTAATGTAATGTTCTCCCACATTTATCTGTATTGCTACAAATGGCAGGATTTCCTTCCTCCATTGTATATATGTATCATAAATTCCTTTTACAGTCACTTTCTAGTGTATATTTATATTCTTACCATGTCATTGTTATGATGAGTAAAGATTCTCGTTCAAGTTCATTTGGATATATGCTGAGACATGAGTGCGGCTGAATTATATGCTATTTATATTTTTTTAATTTTTTAGACACCTCTGCAATGTTTTCTTTAATGACTATACTAATGTACATTCCCATACCATTTACAAGGATACTCTGGAAGGGCAATGTAAGTCCCATTTGTTTCCCTTTAAGGACCCCATTTGTCTCAATTTTAAGGACCAGGCCTGATTTACAAAAATAAATAAATAAATAAATAAATAAATAAATAAATAAGGCTGCAGCTTCAGGAATAGGACGTAAGTCCCAGAAACTAAATCATAAGACACCAGTTCTAGGAACAGACCATAAAATCCAGAACAAGATCATAAACCCCTCCCAAAGAACAGCCTGGGGACAATCACAAAAATGGGGAAATATCTTATCTCAGAATGAACCAACTCTGCTGGGCAGCCCTACCTCATCCTATGTTTAAACATTCATGACATAGGAATGCAGACCACTGACTACCTGTGACTCCCTAGCAGCCACCAATGAAATTTTAATTACCTAATCCTTCTAGAGAGTTTCTCCAGTTCCCTATAAGAAGGCCTGCATGGCATGAAATGGGATCGCCATTTCAGATAATGGTTGACCCCCCCCCCCGCCCCCCGCACACACACACACACACCTGGTGGTTGTTTCTGCAGAATAAAGGCTCTTTGTCTTTGCACACTGTCTGAGTCTGGGATCTTCCTTCAGTAATTTGTGGGCCCTTACAACTCTTTCTTCCATATCATCTCCAAAGCTTGCTATCTTCTCTTATAGATAAGAGCTACTTTAGGCTGGGCAGTGGTGCTACACGCCTGTAATCCCAGCACTCGGGAGGCAGAGGCAGGTGGATTTCTGAGTTCGAGGACAGCCTGGTCTACAGAGTGAGTTCCAGGACAGCCAGGGCTACACAGAGAAACCCTGTCTCGAAAAACCAAAAAAAAAAAAAAAAAAAGCTACCTTAGTAAGTATGAAGAAATATCTTGTTTTTATTTACATTTACCTTATTTAATGATAATGTGCATTTTTTTCATAGACTTCTTGGTCATTTGTCTTCTTAGGAGCATCTATTTAGTTATTTTGCCTACACTTAAGTGTTAAATTTTTCCACTACTCAATTGTATATGTTCCTCATTGTAGTAGAAAATTAAGGCATAAAAGGATTGCCTGCCAGATACAGTGAGACCAATAGAAGAATCACTTAGATCAAGGATTGCAAAGAATTCAGTTTATTGGGACTTACTGACAGAATCAGTCTATGACAGCAAAGACCACTGGACTCTGACTTGTCAGAAGAAGGGGGGTTCTCCCGTATCTCCCGTAGGAAGATCAACAGTGTCAACTAGCCTGGACCCCTAGGAGCTCCCAGAGGCTATGCCACCAACCAAAGAGCATACATGGTTAGTATGTGCTTGGCCCAGGGAATGGCATGTTTAGGAGGTTTGGCCTTGTTGGAGTAGGTGTGTCATTGTGGGTGTGGGCTTTAAGACCCTCTTCCTAGCTGCCTGGAAGTCAGTATTCTGCTAGCAGTCTTCAGATGAAGATGTAGAACTCTCAGCTCCTCCTGCACCATGCCTGCCTGCATGCTGCCATGTTCCCACCTTGATAGTAATGGACTGAACCTCTGAACTTTTAAGCCAGCCTAATTAAATGTTGGCCTTTTAAGAGTTGCCTTGGTCATGGTGTCTGCTGCTCACAGCAGTAAAACTGTAAGGCACATGGGCTGGTCTGTGGCCCTTGGACTGCCTTGTTAGGCCTCAGTGAGAGAGGATGCACCTAATCCTGTAAAGACTTGAGGCCCCAGGGAATGGAGATGCTGGGTAGATGGGGGGAGAGGTGTAAGAAGTGGAATGTAAATAAATAAAACTATTTAAGAAAAAGAAGGTTGTATTTTGAATTGGAATAAAGTTAGTTTAAATCCAACTTTAAAACCCAGTTTTATACCAAGCTAACATGAAAGGCATAAGGCATATCCCAGGTTCTAAGGTCCAATGGTGAAACTGGTTAACTGGTTTGATTTATCTATAGACAGGACAGAATTAAACCAGGCAGTCACAACTCACAGTTGCAATGGCTCTGTACACATCAGTTTTAGATGTGTGTGTGTGTGTGTGTGTGTGTGTGTGTGTGTGTGTGTGTGTGTTTCCTGGCTACCCTGGAACTCACTATGCAGACCATGCTGGCTTCAAATGCACAAGAGATTCGCTTGCCTCTGCCTCCCCAGTGCTGAGATTAAAGGTGCGAACCACCACATCTGACCAAAATACACTTGTGTATTTTGAAATATTATTTTACTCGATTCTGGGCATCAAAATAAAGCACATCAGACTGTGAACAACAGAAATGTATTTCTCATAGTTCTAGAGCCAGAGCAGCCCATGATGAAGGCACTGACATGTTTTTGGTGAGAGTCTATTCTTCATAAGTGGCACACTCAGCATTCCCACAGGGGCAAACAAACTCCCATTGGTGCCTTTCATATGGACATTAATATTTTCATTAGGGTTCTTTCTTCATAACTAATTACTTCCTCCCAAAATTATGACCTCATACCATCACATTGGGGGTTATGAAACTGGCTGGGGAGTGGAACATGAGCATTCGGGTCATAGCACCCCTTCTAAGGTATCGGAAGTGTTCTCCCTCCCATTGTGCTGATTGTCTTTTTTGGTTTTGGTTACTTTGCTTGCTGTGCATAAGCTATGTACTTTGACACAAAATAACGTTTTATTTTGAAACTATTTAGGGTTTAAATGGGGGTTTTTGAAACTAGGAAATATGTCAACAAGGAAAGTTTGGGTCACCCGATTCATAAAGTATGGCTTAGCCACAGCTTATGTCTGCATCAAGACATATACGTTTCCTTGGATCTCCAAAGATGGCAGCGGTAAACTCTATGTGGACTAAATGATAGCTAAAGACTGAAGGATAATCTGTGTTAGAGAATGAGTTTGTATTAGACCAGTGCTATTTCATTGTAATATATGTGTTTGTGCAAAGACTGCCTCTCAAAATTTAGTATCGTGAAGTGAATCATTCCATCCTATTCCCTTGCCTTCAGTTATCCCCGCCTCCCCCCACCCCCATCTTCCTTCCCAGTACATGTTTCTAACAATCTTTCATTTTCTCCTTTTGGTTTTACCTTGTCTAGAGAACAATGCGTCATCCCAAATACTTACTAGCCTTCCTTCAAATTCAGGCCTCCTTTTTTTTAATTTTATTTATTTAATTTTTATTTTCTATATTCTATGTTTACATTCCAAAGGCTTTCCCCTTTCCCAGTTCTCCCCCACCATACGTCCCATAATTCCTCTCCCCCCCAACTATTCCCCAATCATTCCCCCCTCCCCCACAATTTCTCTGTTCTGGGTCTACAAAACTGGATCCAATCTTTACAGGCCCAGGGTCCTCTTCTTTCTTCTTCTTGGGAGTCATTTGACTTGCTAATTGTGCCTTGAGTATTTAGGGCTTCTGGGCTCATTAATATCCACTTATCAGTGATTGCATTTCATGTGTATTCTTTTGTGATTGGGTTAGCTCACTTAGGATGATAGTTCCCAGGTCTAACCATTTACCTACAAATTGCATGAGCTCATTATTTTTAATTGCTGAGTAGTATTCCATTGTATAAATATACCACATTTTCTGTATCCATTCCTCTTTTGAGGGATATCTGGGCTCCTTCCAATTTCTGGCTATTATAAACAAGGCTGCTATAAACATAGTAGAGCATGTGTCTTTGTTGTATGCAGAGGAATCCTCTGGGTATATGCCCAGGAGTGGTATGCCAGGGTCCTCTGGAAGTGACATGCCCAATTTTCTGAGGAACCACCAAACTGATTTCCAGAGTGGTTTCAGGCCTCCTTTAATTCTTTTCAGTTTAGGTATTTATGTTTGTTTCTTTTGTTTTGTTTTAAATTTTAGAATGACTTTAGATGACCATTACAGTTTTGTCCAAATTGAAGAACTTTTGATTATGGAGCATATTTGTGAAAACTAAGAAACCAACACTGCTAAATTACTATTAAGGAAAATACAGTCTTAGATTTCATCAGTTTTCCTACAAGTGACTTTTCTTTGTTCTAGAATCCAATCGAAGACACTATATTACATTCAGCTGGTCTGATAGTTTAAATGAGAAATTGCCCCCCCCAACACAACATAAGCACACATCTTTGAACACATGTGGTCCACAGGTGCTAGCACTGTTAGGTTAGAAAAGGAAGTTTAGGAGCTGGAGTATTTGGTGGTGGTGAGCTCTGAGGGTTTAGAGCCTCATCCCCATTTTCTATAGCAGACAACCAGAGCTGATGTTGTGGAAGAAGAAAGATGGTATTCAAGAATGATGACAACTTTGAACATTATGTATAAACATAATTATTTGAAAATTATAAATGTTAATAAATATAAATATACAGCCAATGTTTGGTGACTAGATAAATTTATATTCAAAATTTTTGGTTGATTGAATTCTTGAGTTTGGAAGTAAGATCAAGTCATATAGCCTAGACTGTTCTGCAATTCACAGTCCTCAACTTCCCGAGCGAGATTATATGGATGCCTACTATGACTGGCTGAAGAAATTTTTCTCAGCTAAATGAAAAACAAAATTAAAATTTGATATCTTTTACTAATTTCCCTACAATAGTTTTGTGTTAGCATTTGTAAAAATGAACAACCTTTACTGTTTAATTTTTAATTATTTAGTTATAACACCAGGGGTATTTTAAGGGAAAAATGTCTTACTTGGAAATCTTTTATAGCCAAGGAAAATGAAATAAAATATATAAACATCAATTTTTCCGCTATAGAATTTTGTGAGGATTAAAAACTCCTGAATGGCCACAACAGCCATAATAAGTCATGTTCCATATGAATTTAGTTAATAGCAAAGGTAGGTGACTATACAGAAGCCTTAACAACAAGCAAGGGAGTCCAACTTTGTGTACATTATTTAAGCAAACATCAAAATGTGAGATTTTACAGCACTTCCTTATTGTTCTATGTCTAAAGTTGAACTAATTTTTTTTCGAGACAGGGTTTCTCTGTGTGGTCCTGGCTGTCCTGGAACTCACTCTGTAGACCAGGCTGGCCTCGAACTCAGAAATCTGCCTGCCTCTGCCTCCCAACTGCTGGGATGAAAGGCATGCACTACCACTGCTCGGCTTTGAACTGATTCTTATAGACCACAAACCAGTTTAAGTAGTTAAAATTGATGGGGCTTTTTAGATTTGCCAAAGCTATTGATCCAAGGTAGAGCTCTTTTTAGAAATTGAAGTACTGGAAAACATTGTCTGATTTTTAAAAGTTTTCATTAATGATACTATCAGATACGCTACTTTTAAAAGTGTGATCAAGTTTTGACACAAAGAATCAAAATGCTTTCAAAGATTAAACAGCAGTGTGGATGATGTTTTGGTTTTGATTGCTTACAGTTATCTACTGCTATGTTGGAAAATACTCTTGAACATTACATATAAAGGATCAAACATTTATTTAGCTCATAATTCTGAAATTTTGTGTCTACACTGAGCCATGGATCATCTATGCAAGTGTGCTTTAATGACTGACCAAACACATGCATGCAATGAAAGTTAAAATGCAGTTGGAAATTTACACATGGCTTATGTATTTAAGAGTCTATTGCATTTTAAGCTGAGTATGGTACCAAATGTTTGTAACCACAGAATTTTGAAGATAAAGGCAAGAGCAGTGGGTGTTAAAGGCCAGATGTAGCTACATAGACAGTTCAAGGCCAGCCTGGGCTACATGAGGCCCATGTCCCAAGAAACCAAAGAGTCTATAACATTTTGAAAAAAAGTATCTATTAAACTATTACATTATCACAGCTTCTTTGTGCATAAAGATTTTTTTTCTCAAAACAGCTTTTTTCAGTAATAATGTAGGAACATTATCTGTCTCTGTCATTGAAGATCTGGATACAAGGAATGAAATGAACATTTGAGAATATTATGATTTAGTTGTAGCATACATCTTGGTGGACAAGCCAAAAATTCAATGACTTATATAATAGAAAAATAAATAAAATATATTCAGTGGAATTTTTTCAGTCCAAAAGAAGTTATATTGTTTACAAGAAAATAAATAGAAGTGAAGATAATTGTATTCATCAGATTAAGTGAGTCACAACAGACAAATATTAGATGTTTTGTCTCATTTTCAGTCTTAAATTTTATGTAAATATAAAATCATGAGTACATACATGTACATAGATTTGTGAGTGTTATGCCAGGTCACAAAACTAGGAATTAAACAATCTAGGGATATAAACAAGACAAATGGGAAAGGAAAAGAGTCAGAAAAAGGAATCTGGGAGTGTGATGGGGATACAGTCAGAATATAGCGTGGGCCCAATACATATACCAACGCTTGAAGAAAACAGATAAAACAAAAGTATTTCCAAGTATCACAAAACTAACTTGTACAGTTTCATTGAAGGTCTTCAAAATCATTGCCTTAAATAGTGCACAAAATTGAGAGTGCTAAGAAGTGTGTGTTCCTGTAAGGCAATGTTGATTAGATTTAAGAATTTCACACAGGACTCACACAACAAAATGACACAGTATCTTAAAATGCATACATTATGATTGGCCTATTAAAATAATATCCACAGGATTTTAAATGCAAAGCATGGCTTTTGAATAAAATTTTTAATTTATTCTTTGACCCCCCCGAAATTGTTGTGATAACATTATTTAGGCCTGACCTTAGCTTCTAGTAAATATTAAATTTAGTACTTGAACATGTCATGTTTTCCCTGAATGTGTTTGCTATCATTTCTAGTCATTAAAGAGCAAAATCCATTGAAACTTCTGCAATTTTCTTCTTTCAATAGCCATGCATCTTGTTTTTTCCTAAATTAATGTTTTCATAACTTATAACCATTGTTTCAAACTTTCAAACTGTTTTCAAGTACAAGGACACACACACACACACACACACACACACATACACACACACACATACACACACACACTGCTATTACCAATCTGTAACTGAGACCAACAAAGAGGGGCTTAAATAGTAAATATTAAATAATATTCAACTTAAATATTGTTTAAATATTAAACAATATTTAAAAATTCAAAGTCACAAGGTCATGAGATGACTGCTTCCTGCTAAGGCTGAAAAGCTAAGTTTTATCCCCAGAGTCTACATGAGAAAAATTTAACTCCACCAATGCCCTCTGACTTCTACATGCACATCATTATACATGTGCACTCCCACATACAAAATGTTTGAAAACATCAAAGTTACCAATTTATGTACACATTCTCAAACATCTGTCAGGTTTGGCAATAACAACCTTACTCAGTAAGTCAGTTCATGTGTTTGAACAGACATAACATTTACAACTAGTTTCTAATTCATGGCTAGATCATCAGGAAATAATCACTGTTCAGAGCCACAACTGTCCTTACAATTTGTGTGCCTCAGATTTGATTACCACTTTTTAAAATGTCCAGAGAAATGCAGCTCATGCACCAGTCTGATAAGCACAGTCCTTACCCTGTATCAAAGAAACTTCTTTCTGCAGCAGAGACAGACCATTACAGAAATCCACAGCTGGTCAAAATGCCAAGAACAGCTGGCCATAGGGTGCCCAGGTCTAGATGAGCTATCTACAACACAACCCAAGGCTCGGGAAGATTGAGAGAGATGTTATAGAAAGATTTTAAGATCCAGAGGACCAGGATGTCTGCAATGAGATATTGTCTTCTATATACGACAAGGCCTGCTTAATATCAACTCCAGTTGGGATGTCAACACAGCCTGCAAATCTCACAAGGCCACACCTCTAGATGAACAGCTACAGACAGTTGCTGTGTGCTGAGAGAAGTAAATAAGCCTTCTCTAGAGTTGAGACCTGATAGGGTATCCAATCCCCAACAGCCCTAAACACTAATTGAATTTGGTAGCATGCTCTCTCTCCTCCCCCATCCCCCCAACCCTTGCTCTGTGTATGCATGTGTGTGTGAACAGTAATTGAAGAAGACAAAATTTTGAATTTGCATACTGGGGAAGAACACAGAACAAGAGTTAGATGAGGAAAGAGAAGGGTGAAAATGACGTAAAAAATTTCCTCATGTATGAAAATCCACACTTGATCTTAGCCAAAAGGCCAAGAAGCAATATGTATGAAAATCTTAAAAAAAAATCAATTAAGGAATTTAAGTAAATTTAAAACTTTGTCAAAAGTCAGTGACTGTGGAGGTTGTAGGCTTTATGGTAGAACTTAATATTGAGATATTTCTACATGGAAGTTGTCAAAATGTTTTCAAAATATTGATTAGTGTTGGTTTCAACTCTTCTCAAAGAAGCTTCTTTTTGGTGTGGCAGAAGTCAATGCCAAGAGGACTAATCAGTCAAAGTGCTGAGAATAGACGAGTATTGAATGGTCAGCCTTAAAGTCATATGGGAAGTCTATTTCACAAACACCCAAGACTCAGGGAACTTTCTTGGAAGAGGGGTACAATGAATTTAAGAGTCAGAGGAAGCTGGGCAGTGGTGGCACATGCCTTTAATCCCAGCACTTGGGAAGCAGAGGCAGGCAGATTTCTGAGTTCAAGGCCAGCCTGGTCTACAGAGTGAGTTCCAGGACAGCCAGGGCTACACAGAGAAACCCTGTCTCAAAAAACAAAAACAAAAATAGAGTCAGAGGAAGAGCATTGTTAACTGCTATATTCTGAACATGACATGACCACAGTATTCACAGACACAATGGTTGCCTACCCAAGGCCATATCAGTATTCCTCACCACATGGTGTATTTGTTTCAATTATGAACCTAAGGCTAAAAAACCCCATCAGTCAAAGCATACTATAATTACAGAGTCCATTCTTCAGATTGTTCATTCTAAGTTCGTCTTCTAGGTAAGGGCTACTGCATGATTTCCAACAAATGTATGATGAGGTGTACCTACCATGAGAATATGATGTGGATTGCCCTTGTTGCCTTTGAAGTCCCCAATGCTCTACTCCATCATTCCTTCTTCTCTCTATCCCTTGGTATCCAATGGTCCATTTTACTGTCTACAGTTTTGCTTTTCCTTCAGAATTTCATATGCAGCAGGCCTTTTGCAATGCATATTTTCGGGAAGACTTTTTTCCTTTTATTTACATGAAATTAAAATTCTTTCATATATTTTCATAGTTTTAAAGTTTATTTTCGGAGCTGGAGAGATGGCTCAGCAGTTAAGAGCAATGACTGCTTTTCCGAAGGTCCTGAGTTCAAATCCCAGCAACCACATGGTGGCTCACAACCATCTGTAATGGGATCTGACACCCTCTTCTGGGGTGTCTGAAGACAGCTACAGTGTATTTACATATAATAAATAAATTTTTAAAAGGTTCATTTTCTTTATGTTTACATATTACTTGCACAATTTTGAAATATTTTGAAATATTAATGAAGTAACATTTTTCTCAATATTGGCATATCTATATGTAATACATTTTGGTCATATTCATGTCTCATTACTTAACATTTTTCTCATTGTACTTGCATGTATATGTAGCATGCATTCAAGTATGTGGACATGAACTCCTGTGCACGTACAAGTAGAGACTATAGAAGACATACAGCAGTTAATATCTTTCTGTACCACTTTCCGGTACATGCCTTTAGGGCAAGGCATGTCACTGAATGGACTGCTGACCATGCTGGTTAGTTTGGCTGGCCAGTAAACTCCTGGAATCCATCTAGGGCTATAGACACAAACAGGTTTTTATGTGGTACTGAGATCGAAACTCAGGCAGGTCTTAATGCTCGTATAGCAAGTGCTGTCATGTGCTTAGCCACCCACCGACACATTACTTCCATAGAAACCCTACTATAGTGACGGTCTAATGCATAGACCTTATCTTCTAATCCTGAAATCTGCTCTTCTGCTGGATCTAGTCCATTGGAAAAATTTCCATGGAGCTTATTTGACTGTTTTTATTTCCTAGACTTATGACTGGGTACTTTGAAAATGCCTGTGTCCTTACTTTCTCATTCACATCTTTTATTGTAGCCCTTACCTTGCCCAAGTGTTTTTCTGTATTGTACTAGAATTAATTGATCTTTGAAAAGAAATTATTACTTTGAAATTTAGAGGAAAGATTTGACACAGTCTCATGTAGCCCTGACTGCCCCCAAACTCACTATGTAGCAGAAAGTGACCTTAAAACCACCAATCCTCCTGACTCCATGTAACCCATGTTGGGATTACAAGTGTATGACATCGCATTTGCTTCTTTTAAAGATACTTTGCTGGGTGGGGACAGTGCACACCTTTAATCACAGCACTCTGGAAGCAGAGGTAGTTGAATCTCTGTGCCAGTCTGGTCTACAGTGTAGTTACAGGACAGTCAAGGCCACACAGAGAAACTCAATCTTGAAAAATTAAAAAAGGGGTAGTATTTTTTTAATTTATGTGTAAGTGAGCCTATTGTGTACACACATGTTCTGGGGTTCCCCTGGAGGTCAAAAGAAGAGTCCTAGATCCCACTGGGGTTGCAGGCAGTTGTGCGCCATCCAATGTGAATGCTAGGAACCAAATTCTGATCCTCTGCAAAAGTAGCAAACAGCCTTCCCTCCAGCCACATCTTTTGAATTATTCATTCAGATTTTAATCATCTATTACTTTTTGCTGTGATTAAATACCATGACCAAGACAACTTATAGAAAAAAAAAGTGTTACTTGGGTTTATGATTTCAGGGAGCTGAGTCAGAGTAGAGTAACGGCAGGCATGGTAAATGGAACAGCAATCTGAGTACTCACATCTTAAACTGCAAGCAGGAGGCAGAGAAAGTGAACTAGGAATGGTGTAGCTTTAAATTCTCAAAACGCACCATCAGTAACATATCCCTCTGCCTAAGTGACTGTCACACCTCGTAAGCCAACTGGGGATCAAGTATCCAAATGCTCAAGACTATGGGGGTATCTCCTTCGATCGATTACAATATGCTTCATTATCTTTGAAATTGGTTGCTTCATCTGTAACAGCCGTTTTAGGGACTAGCTTTGTCTTATGTGCCCCAAGATACCAGGTTGTCACATGACATGAATATAATTCCAATTGGATTTTGTAGTAGTTTTTGTGTTACTATGCCAGAACTTAATGGCCGTGTTTCTCTGTACAACTGTGGAATTTGTCTAGCAAATCAGGCAGAAGTGTTGTAGACAGTGAACAATATTGTGTATACCCTTTATGATTAGTCTTGTCAACAACATAGTCTAAAAGGATATAAAATGAGCCTACAATACAGCCTTGCATAGGACTGACAGCTAGTCTTTTTGTTGTTTCTCTGTTTCTGTCTGCAGAGGCTAATATCCAGGAACAGCCCTTTAGACTCCTAATAGCCATGCCTACTTTGATCCTGGTGGTCAGCTGAAGGGGTGATTTCCCCTTTTTTGTTTTAATTGTTGAGAATTCCATAAATATTATACATTTTATCAACTCCATCCCCATTCCCTTGCCTATTGACCCCACCCACAACCCTAAGTGATGTTTCAACCCACTGAGTCCACTTAATACAGCCAGTGTGTGCATGGATGAAAGGCTATCTATTGAAGAAAGGGCCATATCCCCAAAGAAAACCAACCTTCAATTTATTTCCCTACTCCTTCAGGTTTTGGAACAGATATGATGACATTTAGCAGGGCTTTATTTTAACTCAGCAAGAAAGCCTCTATATAAGCTATTCAGAACATCACACTGGATTCCCTAGCACCCTGGAAAATGGGTTAAATGAATATTAACAAACCCTTTTTGTGGTGACACACACCTGTAATCTCAGCACTGGAGTTACCAAGGAATAGGGGAACTGCCATGAGTTCAAGGTCAGTCTTGGAAATATTAGGCAGCCATCCAGAGCAAACAGCAAGAAAAGACCCTATTTTGAAACAAAACTGCGATGGAGAGATGACTCAGCAGTTCCGAACACCTGCCACATTTGCAGAAGACTTGGGCTTGGTTCCTAGTAGCCAAATAGCAAGTTACAACCATCCGTGATACTAGTTTCAGAGGATCATCTAACACTTCCTCTGATCTTTGAGGAAAACACCAGGCATACATGGTGCACATACATACAGGCAGAACACCATATGTATATTTTTGTAAAAGCAAAAAGAGTAATGGCAGCAAGTTGGAATGAAGATACAGGAACTATATGTAGACTATTGTATGTAGACTATAATGTAGACTTCATATATAGGCTATAATGCATTTATGAAGTGCATAAACAGAGACAGAATTTGTTCCAGTTAGTGAATTACAAAGATTATGACATATTTTTTCTGTTGGTCTGTGGAGAAATAGGCGCTCCTAAATTCAGCACTACATGCAAGCAAGTAATACATTGTTTCAACCTCTACAGAGAGGCATTTGACAATATACAGCGGAAATATACAGGTATTTGCCATTTGAAATATCAACTGTTTCTAGAAATTTGGACTGATAAAAATGTATACATACATAGTTAGCACACAATCATTTGCCAGCTGTGTGGAAATACACAAAACATTAGTGAAAATCTAGGTCTGCTTACTCAAGATACATAGAAAAAGAATGGAGTTCAAAGATGGAATAGAAGGAATAAGAAGTGAGAATTGTCTTAGGTATGTACTTCTTTGATGTACTTCTTACAATCAGTGATATTTCAAATATGCACAAATAAAATCAAGGATGAAGGCAGAGCCGAAAAGGCAATATGAGCAGAAGCAGATGAGACTAAATCTATTTGAAAAGACTAGCAAAGTCCTATTTCACAGTGGTGCTCGTGGCAGGAACAAGGAAACAGTGCACTAGGGGGAGGTAGATATATGGATAGATGCGCACAGATATTTGTATATACTTCCAGCTCTGTCCTCTAACCATGCCTCTAGAAACAATAAAGCAGCACCAATAAGCATGTGAAGTTTCCAAATTCTGGTTTCTAAGCACTACTCTTAAGAACTGAGACTCTATGAGAAATAGCTCATTTGAGGGGTAGGGTAGTGAAAAAATACAAAATGAATCTGGAATATCTTGCAGTGCCATTAAGTAATAAAATGACCAAAAGCAGACACAAGCTTGAAAGGACTCTAACTGATCAAAATCAGTAATGATATTATGAATGATAACTGTAGAATAAAACAAATATCTATGATTTATCTTGAAAGACTACTATAAACAAACAACTGATTCGGGCAAGAATCAAAGTCAAAGCAGACACTAAGTATTAGAGGAGTGTTCAGACAGAAATGGGGCATCTATTATCACTGTTCTCCACAAAAGTAAGGAACCATCATGGAAGAGGGGCAGAAAGGTTTTAAGAGTCAGAGGTCTAAGAGGACCAAGGTAAAGCAGTATCTACTGTACATGATAGGTCCACTTCCCTAAGGAAGTTAACAGCAGCTGTTATTTCCTGCATAAGAGCTACACATGAGCAAGTCAAAATGCCAGTATGGAAGGGACTGCATGAGCCCCCAGTTCTAGCTCAGGAACTATGGACAACTGACAGTTTCTATTGAAGGGTCAGCTTTCTTTATAGGTGTGACTCCTGGTAGGTTGCCAGTACTCTGGTGGATATACCATACTCATAAATACACGGGCAGCATATGGACTCTGTAGGATATTAGAAAAATAAAGGAGATAAAATAAGAAGGATCTTGAAGAAATTAAGAGTGAGGACAGATGAATACTGTCACAATATATTATATGCATATATAAAATGCTCAAGGAATAAAAATTTTATTAAAAATAGTGAAAGATAAACACAGGAAGAGTTACAAGACATATACAGTCTCAACATATCTTTGCACAATTTTATGTGTATGGGTGTTTTGCTTGCATGTACGTTTATGTACTACACGTGCTTGATACCCATGAAGGCCAGAAAAGGGTATCATCAGATGCCCTAGAACTGGAGTTACAGATGGTTATTAGCTCCAAAGTATGCTGGGTGCTAGAAATCAAGCCCAGGTCCTTTGGAAAAGCAGTCAGTACTCAATTGCTGAGCCATCACTTCAGAGTCACTTAATTAGAAGGCAAAACCTATAGTAATTCCAGAGTGAAGAAAACACAGCACCATTACTATAGTCAAAAATCATTATTAATGGGACCAAGCATTATGTGGCTACCAATTAAAGGTGCACTGAGAAAAACGAGAACAATTGTAGTGTCTTTTAGGTGTATAAATTTAAAAGTCTACACTGCAATACAGTTGGACCTTCACCACTGGCCTCTTCAGGAATTCTTTTTTTGTTGTTTGTTTGTTTTTTTTTTTTTTGTTTTGTTTTGTTTTTTCGAGACAGGGTTTCTCTGTAGTCCTTGCTGTCCTGGAACTCACTCTGTAGACCAGGCTGTCCTTGAACTCAGAAACCCACCTGCCTCTTCGTCCCAAGTGCTGGGATTACAGGCGTGCGCCACCACTGCTGGCTCTTCACCAAGAAGTCTTAACCCTGCTATATTATGCCAAGGCCTTAGCATATATTCATGAACACTTCAATTCTGCATCTCTCATGCCAACAAAACTGGTAGACTTTTAAACATCACCAAGCCCAGCTGCCAGCATGAGAATCAGCTTTAGTCCCCTATAGATTACAACTTTTTATATGCCAAACCTGAGGACTTCTGAGACTATGTTGCTCTCTTGTTAATCACTGCTGATTTTCAGCCCCAGATAACCAGTATTTATTGTCCTAGTAAAGATTTCATTTCAATTGTTATGATCTTTTGTTAATCAAAGCTGATTCTTTAGCCCTAGCTTATTGAAGCTACAGATTCTAAACACAGCCTGATAGAATCTTTGAGGGATTCTCAAACTTCCTTCTGAAACTTTACAAGCCAGATTTATATTACCTGCACTGTTTTAAGCATTCTTAACCTTCCAAGCTCCCATAGAACGGGCCACTAAGCTTTGGGTAGTGATGACTATTCCAGCCCAAAGTTCCAAACACACCCCAAAACAACATAGTCAAGTCTGTGATAGCAATACCCAACAATTCTGAACCAACTTCTGCAGTAGCTTTCTATTGCTATAATAAACACCATGACAAAAAATAATTTATAATCAGGGCAGGAACTCAAGCAGGAACCCAAAGGCAGAGTCAGAAGCACAGGGCATGAAGGAGTGCTGCTTCCTGCCACTCACAAGAATAAACCATGAAGACTTCCTGTGTGGCGCGTATGAGCTAAAGATGATCAACTTTGGAAACTATGTATAAAAGATGGCAGAACCGACTGTACTTTGGCCATGGCGATACCCATATAATGAAAAATAGCACATTATAATCTAACTTTAGAAACCAAAGGCAAAAAAAAAAGCAAATCTTGAAAGCAACAAAAGGCAGCATATCACATTCAAAACCAATCAGCCTTGTAGCACACTTCCCATCAGAAACCCTACAAATATAGGAAACTGGAGTGACATATTCAAAGTTTCCCTGCCTTTTTTTTGGGGGGGGGGCAACATCTGTTGTCTTTTGCTTTGTTGATCTCACTCATTATCACTAGAGTAAGATGAAATTTCAAAGTTGTTTTGATTTTCCTTTCCTAATCGCTAAGAATGATGTACATTTTAAAACTATTTCTTAGTCATTTTTTGATTCCTCCTTTTTGGAACTCTGTTCAAGCAGACAACCCTCCACAGCCTTTTACTGTTTTGGTTTTTTTTTCTTCCCTAGTTGGTGAACTGTTTGGGAAGGATTAGGAGGTGTGGCTTTCTCAGAGATGTTTCACTGGGAGTGGGCTTTGATGTTTCAAAAGCCCATTTCCACATCTCTCTGCCTCATACTACTTGTTGATCAAGAGAGAAGCTCTGAGCTACTGCTCAAATGTCATGCCTGTCTGTCCACCTGCTGCCTACCCTGATGGTCATGGACTTACTTACTCTCTGAAACTATAAGCCTCCTATAAACTTTCTTCTATAAGTTGCCTTGGTCATGGGCAAGATACTTCTTATAAATGACTCACTTCACTTTTAAGGACATAAACAGATGAAGGAATGGAAAGGACATTTCATGCAAATGGACACCCAAATAGTTTAGTTTCATCTTGTAGAATAGGCTTTTTATAAATTAAAAAGAAACAAAGGAGGTTTATATTTATCATATATAAATATTTTATATAATACATAATTTATATAATAAAAATAACATCACGGCAACAAACCATATCTAATAATATGAAGTTGGAAGCATTTCTTCTCAAACCAGGACAAAATAGGAATGCCTATTTTCACAACTTCTATTTAACAGTTCTGAAAGTCCCAGCCATGGCACCAGGTACGACAAAATCAAAGGTGTCCTAATTTGAAAAGAAAAAGTTCAGCTATCACTATACATAGGTTTTTCTAGATAAGATCTTGATGGAAAAAGCCAGTGAAATCTTGTTGGAGCTATTAAACAAATCCAGTTAAGTTCTAGGAATGAAAAACTAGCAGCATTTCTACACTGACAAACAAACTGAAAAGAATCCAAGAAACAATATTTAGACTGGCTATGAACAACAGCAGGTAAAGGGCTTTCACTGTAAGCTTGAGTTCAAACCACAGAATCCACAGTGGAAGTAGAGAACCAACTCCCACAAGTTATTTTCTGACCTCCATACAACACCTGTGGCCCTTAGGCACCCACTTATATTCTCTCATGCCCTCCCTCCCAAACCCCTACAACCTATACCCTATTTACAATAATTTAATTTCATAAATACTAAGGGACACATTTAACTAAAGAGGTAAAGAGATTTTTATACTAAAAGCTATAGAAAACTGAAACTGAAGACACAATTAAGTATAAAGATAACTTGTAGCTATGGATGTATTATTTAAATGTCCATATAGTCCCAAAGCAACATAATCCAGACATATTAAAATGCTAAGGACTTTTTTCTTTTACAGAAATGAATGAAGCAATTCTGATGTTTACATGGAATTACAAGAGACTCCAAATAGCCAGTGCAATCTTAAGTAAAAGAAAAGCTGAAGGTATTCACTAGCTAATTTAAAAAAAAAACCACAGTAATTAAAATAACATAATATAGGCATAAAAATAGACACAAAGACCTATGGAAAGCCAGAAAGAGCTAGCTGCACACTTTTATGGTTGACTTCCAGGAACACACAATGGAGAAAGGATAGTCACTTTAGTAAACAAAAGTTGGAAAAAGTAGATATTCAGTCACCTGAAGATGAAACTAAACCCTAAACTCATACACTATATAAAAATAAATTTATAAACAAGGCCAGAGATATATCTCAGTTGGTCAAGAGTTCTGGCTAATTTTCTCAAAGACCCCAGCTCAATTCCTAGCACCCACAGGGCAGCTCACATGCGTCTAACTCCTGTCCTAGGGAATCCACTGCCCTCTTCTGGACTCAGTGGTGCACACACATGCCAGCAAAACACCCATACAGATATAAAATATAAAGTTAAATAATTTTTATATAAGAAACAGACAGCAGAAAGAAAAATGGGCTATATTTTTAAAAGTCCAGGGAAGAAAATATTCGTAAATTATATTGGCCTTAATGTTCAAAATAAACAAGAAATTCCTGTAAGTATGCAGCAGAAATATCAAATAACCTGATTTTAAAAAAACAGGCCTGATTATAGCTGTTTCCTGAGAGACTCTGCCAGCACCTGACAAATACAGAAGTGGATACTCACAGCCAACCATTGAACTAAGCACAATTGAGGACCTAGAGAAAGGATCCAAAGAGCTGAAGGGGTTTGCAGACCCATAGGAGGAACAACAATATGAACCATCCGGCTTCCCCAGAGCTCCCAGGGACTAAACCACCAACCAAAGAATATACATGGAGGGACCCATGGCTCCAGCTACATATGTAGCAGAGGATGGCCTTTTCAGACACCAATGAGAAGAGAGGCCCTTGCCTCGATGCCCCAGTATAGGGGAAGGCCAGAACAGGGAAGTGGGAGTGGGTGGCTTAGTGAGCAGGGGGAGGTGAGATGGAATAGGAGATTTTCAGAGGGGAAATGAGGAAAGGGAATAACATTTGAAATGTAAATAAAGAAAATTCTAATTAAAAGAAACTGGAAAAAAAAAAGGCTTAATGACACATAAGTAGCCAAGAAGTATATTAGTCAATGCTCAGTATCACTAAGTCATTATAAATTCATGGAATGTGCTGTGGATGGCCCTAAAGAATTAGACCTACCATTAGGATTCATCAATTCTCTTTCTTGTAAGAGCATATAGGAGGACATTATCTCAAGTGACATGAGCCCAGGCACAGAACAGACAGTACCATGTAGAATCTAAAATAAACTCAAGGAAGGCAAGAGGTGATTCTCAGAGGCTGGGGAGGAAGAGTTTGAAGAAAATGGCTAAATATCTGTTGCAAATATAACATGTTGTCCATTTAAATTACAATGTGTATTACTGAAAAAGCATCAAGAGATTTTTAAGTATTCTCATAGTAAAAGTAATAACTCTGCTTGGCTTAAAAATTCTACAATTTATGAACACTTCAAACCATCAAGATGTATATAATAAGCAACTGACATCCAAATTACTAGATATATGATGTAGACAAGGATATTCTAGGACACAGGGAGCAAGTAATCTTTTGATTACTTGATTATTTTGAGTCATGGACCTGCTTCACTATTATATATTTTTAAAGAATTTGAATAGTGTAAACCTGTAAGATTCAAGTAATTAGTTGTGAATGTTTTGATTTCTAAAATGTAGCAGATACTGTGTTGGGAAGTATCTCCCCATTTATGCCCCCTTAGGTTTTACACACAGGAGGGTAATTTGTGTTGTCCTCTTGACTTGAAATTCTAGGCCTTAGTTATTTCACTCCCATTTCATTTGGCCCACCTGTTAATTTTAAAGATCCAACTTAAATAGCAGCTTTTCTTGTTCATAATTAGCAAAAAGTAGGAACAAGCATATGGACCTAGTGAATTAATAAACTTCTTTATGTTTACAATGGAATATAACCCAGGAATAGAATGAACTTTCCACATACAAAACATGCATAAATATCAGAATTATCCCAAGCTAATAATTTTACACTTAAAGACAACACTGCATGACTTCACTTACATGACATCCTACAAGAGTCAAGTTTAATTTATGATGAAGAGAAAATAGTTGCTACTTGTGTAAAAGGATGGGAGGCACAGACTAGCTGCAGACTATAACAAGGCTATCTGAGTCGATGGTGATGCTCTGTATCTTTAATAAAGATGGGAGTTAAATACTTAAAAACATTTGTTACAAACAGCAAACATGAACCTAGTTTGCATATTTATCACATATAATTTGCCAAATAGAAATTAAGTATTAAGTGCTTAAAGATATGTAGGCTACAATAGTTTGGAGAAGTATACCCATGTTTGCCATTTGCTTTGAAATACATAGAGACAGCTTTCATAGAGAAGATAGGGACTAATACCAGGTACAAAATATGCTAGCCATTAACTTTCCCCTACTTTGCTGCATGTGATTTTTTTATGTAAAAAGTTAGCATAGTTACCTGCCTTACCAACAAAAGGCCTACTGAGGAAATCTCCTATTATGGGAGCCTCTTATAGCACCTTGCAAGATATACTTGGTCGAGTTTATAAAAAATGTTACATCTGTAGCCTATGTCCTAGGAACTGTATAAAATATCAAAATCAAAGTCGATCTTTCTGGTCTTTGGGTGCCTACATAGGCAGCAGTGGAGAGTAAAAAATTTGTTGAGCTCAAGGGACATTTAATCAAATTTATTATATAGTTTCCTCCTATCAATATGCCTTACACTTGGCTGTTTTATTTTGCTGAATCATTATAACTGCCAGAATAATCTGACCTAGCATCCACCCATATGAATTGTTACAAATTTTATTTAGTATATGTATTCACTAAGGCTAACGCTGCAGGAGTTTATTCTGTCTATCTACCATGTGAGTTCAGATCAAACCTAGGTTATGAGGCTTGGCAATAAAGGCCTTTTACCTGCTAAGCCATGCTGTTGGCCTACCCTATGAACTTTTTCCGGGTTCCTGTTGTGGAGGGACATTGAAGAAATTTATCTTAAATTATTCTTTTTATTCCAACATCCCAACTTCTCAGAGCTCACAATTAACTTGTATGTTACAGAAACCAGCTGAATAGCATATTACAAACAATGCTTATCCATACCACTCAATTTTATATTCAAGTAGATCCTTAAAGAAGCATAGCATAATGAATACTATGCCATTTTACCTTTCTGTAACTTTTGCTCTTTTGGTAGTCTTTGTATAGTCCTGGTTAGTCTGGAACCTACTATGTAGGCCAGGCTACTCTTAAACTTGCAGTAATCCTCCTGCCTCAGCATCAGGAGTGCTGGGATTATAGGTAGGCATGAACCAGTATACCTGGCTGCAATATCACAATTTCAAAAGTTTGTAGGACATAGCACAGCATGACAGCCTGGGTCTGAAGACCAGTCCCTCACTGACTATCTATTCATCTTTGTATAAGCTTTGCTAACTTTGCTCTGTCTCCTCATCTTCTGCACTTCCTGGTGATCTGTGAAAATAAGGGCATAGGGATAATAATAGGTCTCATGTCATGAAGGTTCGTGAGTCATTACATGTAAACTACTCAAAACAATGGCCAGCAATATTGCCTATCATTCTGTAAGTTTAGTTCAGAACTACTGATGACCAAAAGACTCCTTGTACGACTTACAAATCAATCAAAATGAACAATGTGCAAATTTTATCACACAGAAGACACAATTTTTAATAAATTATTTTTCAAAAGCTGGCTTTCACACATCATGAGCCCATTATCCAAAATAGATATTCTTAACTCAGGACTCCTTGCTAGATTTTTGTCCTAACACTTAATTCAAACTTGGTGATTGTATTTTTTACATTGAATTGTGATGGAAAAACTTTTTTCACACATCTGACACAGTAGGCCTTTAAATATATCCTAAATGATCAAGGTAGACATTTCAAAGTGTACTTAATCTATACCAGATGACAATGAAAGCAGTATGGGTTACAGGTTTCTATTTTAAACAACTAGGTATTTAGTCACATTTAAAAATATATGTGATTTATTGAAGATATAATCTGGTGATGTGTTCTATAAACCATCCTACTCAAACACATTTGAGTGTGATAATAAATATAATTTGCAAAGCATTTAGAACCACCCTCCCCTCTTGATCACAAGAGATAAAGCATACAACATACGGTAGGTTTATTTTTATTCAAAAAGTTACTGTCTCAAGACATAAATACAAATCAGCAAACAGTACAATTAGGACAATAGAATGTGGAGGACAACAGGTTAGAGTAATATAGAAAACAGTTTAGCTGGTTCAAAACAAAGCTGGAAGAACTGCTTTCACAAAGAAATACTCCTTTCAAGAGTGAGAAAAAAAATCAACCTAGGTTTCAAATCATATATACAGTCCTCTCAGCAGTTCTAGGAAATGCAGTGGTGTGTAAAAGAACATATGCAATACGTTTGCACATAACAATGTTTGTTGATGGAAAGTATGTTAGACAGGTCTGGTCTTATTTGTTAACCATGAATTAATAAAACAAATGTATTTTGTGGTCTTTCATCTAACCTATGGTTTTTTGGCTACCACAGCCCAATGCTTGTTGAATTCCTGACTCGAAAAACCAGAAACCTTTTGGTATTCACACGTCTGAAGATATTCTTGTATTGCAAGCATATTAAGGCATGGAATGATTAAAATAATATACCTCGAGAACTGAGAGACGACTGACAAAAGATAGATATACATGTAATATAAGTTAATATTTTGTTTTAAACGATGTCTAGCTGCCTAAGCCTTGCAAAATGAGTTGATGTCAAAATGGCAAGTGGCCACTTTCTGTTTTAAACTAATTCACTTGTGAAAGGACATAAAATGAAGTTTAAAGCTTAGCTTTCAAAGAATATTATGGGTTATGAATTCTATTATCCCATCTAATTTACATACAGAGGAAATGTACTGTAACCTGTTAGAAGTATCTTTTACCTGAAGACTGCTTGCAAAGACAGATAGATAAAACAATATAAAATACAAATTTAAAAATCATTTTAAAGCATGAACAGTCATGCTTTTCTATTTTTAAACATTGTTAAACTTTCAATATATTTCTGAAACCTCATAATTTTAAGTTGGAATTTAAAAGTAAGAAAAAACTAAACAAACTGCGCAATTATAAAATCAGCACCAATTTATATATATATATAATTTTATTTAAAATTTAGATCCCTATTCCCACACTCTAATAAGCTGTATAATTTTTGTTTAAATTTTCTGCAAACATACTACAATAAGCTTCTTTTATTTGGAGACAAAATACAGTGGCACTACTGGAAGGAATATCACAACGTTACATTTTTATCGTAAAGGACAAGCAAACTTTCAGGGCTGCTATGGGATAAGCATGTTCGAGACTGGTCACCTTCTGACAGTTCACTGCCTCTGGATAGTTCTGAAAAGTATACAGAAGCTCTTGGATTTTAAAAATATCTTAAAATACATTTTAGATGAAAAAATTGTAAAAGTTCTGCTTATAAGTTTAACTTTTTTTCCACAATTACAACATTTAAAACAAGTTTTGTTGATTGATGTTTTAAGCATTTAAATTTAGAATGCTAAAAACAATTCTATCCTACAATTTGAGGGTCAGGGAATAAATCCATCCTTAACTTTTGTTTCGTGGATGTAAACAGAAATCCAGCAGAGGTCATCATTATTTAGTACAACCAGTAAATAAATGTGAGAAGATTCTTATCTGTACCAAATACTTCTTCAGATTGTTATATTTTTTAAAAAAGCATGAAATAATTCCTTTAAAAGCCAACTAACAGCGCATAAATAAAATATTTACTTTCTAAGAAAAACTGTAGCTTATCATCAAATTGTTTACTTGTCCTTTATTTTCAGGCAAACAAAACTGCCCCTCAATGCACTTCATCTTGGTAAGCATAAGCATGTTATATTCTCCTTAGAGAAAAATCTGTACAGAATTTCACTGTATCTACCACACTTTATTTTAAAATTTCCTCTTCCACTTAGAAAATGACTTCACCACAGATTTAAATGTGTACTGGTATTAAAACATTGACACCCCAAGAACCTAATGAGAGAGGGAAAAAAAATCTCGTTAAAATAGTCATTCATTTCTTAATAAAAATCTGTAATTATACTTTATCACATGTAATGCTAAAATATTAATAAAACTACTCTGAAAACATCTCTTCAAACATGTAAATACAAAATTAAGTGATCATTAAGCCATAATAAAATAACAGTAGTATTCATTAGGATGTCAATTAACTAACAAACATAACTAAAAGTATAACTGGTGTAATTATCATACAATCCCCTAAAGCCTGAAATGAACATTTGTTGAATAAACAACAAATGGAGTTCCCAGTGTAACCTTCTAACATGGGTTCAATGGAAAGAAAATTTAAGAAAGTCTCATGATCTTAGCCATTTGTACCCTTGAGTAGGTGTTTTTTTAAATAAGCATCTATCTGAACATGAAAACATAAATGAATAAATAAATGAATAAATAAATAAATAAATTTAAGAAAAGAACAAGAACAATGCGGCTACATAAAATAAAAAGATTTCTTTTAAAAAAATCTGGTCTCAGTTAATGAACAGAAGTATATATTTTTAGAAACACCCACCTAACATGAGTTATTCTGTTGCTTTGCTTGGACATTCTAGTTAGAAAAGGATTGGTGGGCAAATCTGGTAACAAACTGTCACCAAAACAAAATAACTCAATCTGTTTCACTCAAGCAGCACATGACTTTGACGTATATATTATGTTAAATGTTTCATGTAAAATTCTAGCACTTATTACACCAGTTAAGCAAAATTTTAGTCTCATTTACTGTAAATGAGCAAGACTGGTTAGCAAAGCCAGAGGAAACTGAGACTGAGATCACTAAAGGCTCAGACTTCTCACTTCAACAGAAATCAGAATCTCATTAATTGTTTTCATCTGAAGGAACTGTTCTTAGACAAAAAACAATTGTGTACTATTACAATAAATTATCAAGTATAGTGCTTGGACTCTCCAGGAACATAAAGGAGTCACACATTCTCCATTCGTGATAACTCCCACACTTCTCATCCTTTGTCCTTCTGGCTGCTCTAAGAAGTCTTAGAGTTTTCTGTTAGAGTCAAGAGTTGGGGAGTTCTGTTTCCATTAAAGTGGCCTAGATGTTTAAAGGTTTCTTCTAGTCCAAATACTTTATAACTTTGAATAAGTAGAGTTCCAAATACTAATAAAAATGTAAAATATCTGGCTAAGTAACTTGCCTGCATGTATGTACATACACCACATGAATGCTATGTCTGTGTAGACCAAAAGAAGGTGTCAAGTTCCTTGGAACTAGAGTTACATGCAGTTGTTGGCTACCATATGTGAGCTGGGAATGGAACCCAGGCCCTCTGGAAGAACAGCAAGTGCTCCTAACCACTGAGCCATCTCACCAACCATACTAGTCAATTTTGAACATAGAGTATGCTACTATGATGATCTCAGGTATTTTTCAAACATAGTGTTTAATTAGGAAGCACCTGAACACCTGACATTCATTTGTTTTGTACACAGTGGCTTATAACCAGACTTATGCATAGAATATTAAATTAGCTGTGGTACACTGAGCACTTTTCTAATTTTATGCTAAAGATAACTCTAGTTGGAGAAATTTGACACAAGTGACCCTAATGGCAATGTTTTCTGAGTTAACACATTAGACCTATTTTTGATGTCAGCATACGTGTCAAACACGTATTTCCAAATACCAACATTAAGTGGAGTGTTATAAAAAATACCAATAGGAAATGACCATATCATAGGAGAAACCAATTTTGTTTCTAGGTGTGAAACCTATTATACTATTAAACTAGAACACTATGTGTTTACAACTCCAAAAACATATGTTCATAATTCACATAGTACCATTCCTAGAATATGTGAAAATAATAAACTAAAAGATAGGAATTGTTTAGTTGTAGCCTGATGTATCCATATTAAGTGCTTTGAGTTAGTTCAATTTGAATTAGAGAATCTGAGAACTGGGCATTAAGGGATTCAAATTCTAGTTTTACTATTTTGACGACAAATTTATCACAGACTTTTAAAGGTACCCAAATCATTAAAGATTACTGAGCACTCAGTTATGTGACTGCTGCCATCATGTGGTAATACTATAAAATTACATATATGCATGTGCTCATTTCCTTATTTTATTAGCACAGGCATCTAAAACATTATCAAATCAAAAAGGCTATCATTTACTCTCAATAACCAATATATACTAGAATGTGATAAAGTTGTAGTAATAAATACAGGGTATCCATTTCTTTTTCCATAAAATGTCAAAATGGATAAACAGTTTCTATAGGTGTTTCATTATTTTTAGGACTCTGACAAAGGTCATTTTGAGATAAAGGAAACAAATATTTAAGATCACATCTTAACAGTAGTTTCTCATTTTAACTTCCTAAGCACATTTCACACAAATAAGATCTTATTTTAGTTTTAGTTAAGTGGATATGGCAGTAGTGGTGATCAAATTAATGCTCTAATGCTTTTAAATACATTTAAATACCACATAATTAAGTATACAATTAAACTATAGAATTATGGGTAGGTTAGGCTTGCTAGCCAGCCATGTACTCAAAAGAATGGTCAGCAGACCTGAAGTATTAATAGCACTTGTTAAAGATGCATAACCTCAGGCCACATAGCAGACCTAAAAATCTAGTTGTATTTTTAAGATTTCTGGATGACTCAGCTGTACATTAGAAATTGAGAATGAATGAATTTTAAAGGGCTGAGAACATAGCTCTGTGATAAGGTCTTTGCCTAGTGTAAGAGTCATCTTCAATTCAATTCCCAGCACCACACACTAAATAAATAAGATGCTCTGTGAATAAGATTCTCTGTAAAGTGTTTATGTTATACAAACAGTTGTTATTATATTATATGATATGGTTTGTCAAAACATTTCCTAGATCTGTCTAAAGGGCAAGGAAAGTGAGCAGAAATTACTTAAGTTAGATCTAGGGAGGGAGCAGCATGTTTACACAGAAAGTAAGACGGGAAAATATGCAATTATTTGACTAAACAAAATAATTATGTTAGGCAGAACTTGAACAAAGTCACCACTGCTTCAAGGACTGCAGTCTATCAGGGACAAGGACATATGATAACCTATCTTTATTATACCAGTGTGGTCATTATCCCAATGAAAGCATGTATAAAGTATTGAAGAAACAGAATAAAATACATATCTGGAGAGGTCATCAGAAACCCCTCAATCTCAAGCTTCAGTATTAAACCCTTAAGGTATTTCTTTTTCCTTTCTGAGACTGTGGTCAAGGTTGGCCTTATCTCCTGATCCTCTCTCAACTTCCAAACGCAGCAGTTACTAGTGAGTGCTACTACTCTTGGTTGTTCAGTTTCTACTGTGACATCATATTATACTTATTTCCTTATTTATTCTGCCAGTCTAGAAATGCCAAAGGATTCTTGCTGAGATGCAATTTGGATTCATGTCATTCCCTCATTTGAAATCCCTCAACAGATAACCCAAACCTACAGGAAATGCTTAACATTCAAATTCCAGTTGGTCAAGAATTTCTAAATACTTTTAACCTTTTATTACTACTGCATCAGGTCATTGCCTAAAGTTTTGATTTAAAAATCCTGGGGCATATTTAAATTAAACCTACTGATTCATCCATAATTGAAGCTGGATCAAAGAAATCAGGCTTCAGTTCTGTTCTCTCTCTTCTATTCTTTGATGGTGGCTAAGAAAAAGAGAGAAAGTTGATTTTTGATAATCACAAACCAGATAGTAAATAAAAACATTCATATAAATATTAGTTCTGAGTAGTCTATGTACACCTGAAAATATTTCAAACATTGCTTGTCAATATCCCATCTTCCCCCAAACCAGAATGATTTTAAGCACAAAGAAACTTCATTAGTAGAAAATCTTCAAAGTAAAACAGAAACATATTTTTCACTTTAAAAAAACTTCAATTGTCTAATATCATTTTTCTTGTAGAACATCTTATGACATTACTCTAAAGAGAAATAGTACTTCCTTCAAGAATACCCAGCAGTACGCTAAATACCAAAGCCACGGGGGGACTTGGTTCACCTTTACCAATTTTAGGACTTCATCTTGGATGAGTTTTTAAGTTGTAATATCTTCTAACATCTTAAACTATCTCACAAAGTTAAATAAGATTATTGCTAAAATGAAATATGTATGAGCATACTGCATGAACCCTAATGATAACTTACTTAAAATAAAACCAAAAACTAAAAACCTTAAGCTGGTTGGGGTGGCACGCAACTTTAGTCCCAGTACTTCAGAGACAAGTGGACCTCTGAGTTCAAGGCCAGTCTAGGCTACACAGAGAAACCCATTTTCAAGACAAAACAAAACAATATTTTATATATTTACCTTTGCAAGATTCAAGTAATTTTATTTTACATCCAACATAGAAGTCTGCCGCAACAAAAGGTTTCTATCAATAATGTAAAAAACTATATTTGACAATGAAAATTTAGAAACTGGTGTGATACTTAATATACAGAACTTTTAAAAACTTAGGATGTAAACATCGAGTATTATTTGATTTTTATAGACTAAGCAAATAAAGTTCTTTATAATTTTATTATATTACTAAATTAATTTCAAATGTAAATATACAATTTTTATTACAAAAAATTCTTGCCTTCAGAAACTGGATTTATGCATAATCTTAATAATATGACTTGAGACTATTTAAGACAATTATTTCTTGTTTGTTTTGAGACAGTTTCTCAAAACTCTCCAACTTGCTCTGTAAATCAGGCTGGCCTTGAACTCAGACCCACCACTGGCCTCTGCCTCTCAAGTGCTGGGATTTAAAGTATGAGCCAACGGCCCAGTTGAGACAATTTAAAAATTAGTGAGAGAGAGAGAGAGAGAGAGAGAGAGAGAGACAGAGACAGAGACAGAGACAGAGACAGAGACAGAGAGACAGAGAGAGACAGAGAGAGAATGAGAATATGTTGTGGTAATCATATTCTGAAAACAGCTAACGCATTGAAAGCAACCTTAAAACAGGTATATAGTACAAATGTTGGATATGAAAAGAATCTTTTTACTTATGTGACACAGATGCATCAAACTAAGATCTAGCATCTTTAACAACACATGCCTAAATCCCTTCTCATATACTTAAATCCCCGAAAATGACTTTAAAATTGTTGTGAACTTTTTTATCTTTCTCTAAGAAATATAAACCTTATTTTCAAAGAATTTAGACAGGAAAAAATATTCCTTCTGGATGTTTCTCACCAAGTCTATGTCCATGGTGTCAAAGTCCATTCCCTCATTGAGATCCTCAATCCTTCCTTCTGAGGACATCATAACATCTTCAACAATTGGCTCTTCATCATCTTCCATTAGGCTTGTACCACGCCGACTAGAGAAATATAAAACAAGGTAAAGATCTGACCCAGAGCATGACTACTAATATATAGGCAGCAAGTACATAGCTTTGCATATTCAAGTATAATGGAAAATGATGGAATCAAAGGTCAGGGAGAATGATTAGGCACTGATTATGTCATCAATGGTGTTCAAAATCCCAATGTTCACTTGTTTTAAAATGCTAAAGATTTATGTTTATTCTATATTAGTTAGATACATTTAGTTTGATAATTCTGATATGCCATATACAATGATCAACAACAAACTTCCACATATGAACATAGCAGATACCTCAAATCCTTTTGTGAAAGTAGGCAGGGTACAAATTAATAAACAGAAACAGACCAAAGAAATGACATTTTCTGAATGCATATATTCCGATTTTACCTAATGCTAATAATGTTAATCATTAGTAACCCATTCATTCAGTGACAAATGTATATGCCAGCCATACATTCACTCACACCTTCACATGAGACCTACACCATGGCAGGCTTCTATAGTGTCCTATGGATGAAAACCGTGAGTAAAGCACGATTCTTGCCCTCAAGGAGCTTACAATATATACTATGGGGAAACAGAGATAAACCTGACAAAACGGTACATATTACAATATATGCATCAAATGCTGTGAGAGTATACTAAAATAATTAATTCTGCCTCATATAAAAATTAACACTTAATGCTTAAAAGGTCAAACTTAATGCCACAAAACTATATAAAAGTGAAAAATAACATCAAGGTCAAAGCCATGTTTTTTTCACATAATCACAAGGAAAATAAACTAAGTTTACAAATTCGCCTAGATCAGCATAAAGCAGGCAGCCCAAAGGTGAATTTGCATGTGACTTCTTGCTTTCCAGTTTGGCTGACATTACCGTCTTTTCTTTTGCAAACATCCCACAGATCCCAAAAACAACTCACCGAAATCTAAATTATTTAATTAAATATTTTCAAAGTATACAATACTATGGGAGATCACAATATCTGATCCAGGATTCTGAACAGATATGATAATGCCAGGCATAATAGTTCTGGATAATAAAAGACAATTTTATTACATTTTTGTGGAAATAAAAGTAAAGGCAATCTGTGTGTTCTAAAGATCATATAATCAAAAATCAGAAAACCATTCTGTATTTCCTTTACATTACACTGATGGCATGTGATATAAACTATGGAAGAAAGTATAGTTCATACGTTATTTTAGTACAGGGTAGGCATCATTAATGAAAGAAGACTGGTAAAGCAAAAGCATTTTAAAGTTTCAGGCAATCAACCATTTATGGTACAACTACCAAAAGAGTCCTCTGGTGATAGTTGTTTATCTCAGGCAATCCTTTTTAGTTGTCTGGAGGAGACTGTGCATAAATCAAGAACCAATTCAAATTGCAAACAATAAGAAAAATGAAAACAGTACTGAATGATGAGACATTCTAGACATCAAAAATTTTGAACACTGGAACCAAGTTTTTAAGAGGACAAATATAAACCAAATAATTATATGGTAAAATTCTGAACAAGTTAGATGGCATTTAACTGGAAGCTATGAAATTGGCTGTAGGTCAAGCATGAAATAAAAGGCAAAATAACGAAAATCTGGCAAGATAAACAAGACAAAGCCAAGTGCTGGCAGAGTTGACCATAGGAGACAAGCTGTAATGGCACATACTTAGTGACTAAATAGAGTTTCTTAAGACCACTACAGAGAGAATAGAGTGAATATTTATATGCCACCATTCATGTGGTGAATGATCATTTAAGAAAAATGTGAATTCTTATTTAAAGTCAACAATGTAAAACAAAATATAAATTTTAAGAGAGGTAACAATCACTATCCCCAAGTTTTAAAAAATACGTTATGTTACAATGCTTTCAAACTTAAAATAATTAAAATAACATTTTGCCATGTATATAAGGCATGATTTCAAGTCTACTTGTCAGCAATTTCATTTAGAGTCACAGCTAATTAGGGTTTCTGAAATATTTATCAAATTCCCATACAGAATCCAGTAAACACAAAGTAAGAACATTGAACAATTACTCATTCCATGAACATTTTCTTAAGTGCTTTCTATGTGTCAAGTTCTTAACAATGAGATCCTTGCCCTTGAGGAGCTCACAGTCTAGAGAAATGAACAAAACTGTAAATACACAAATAATTACAATACAATATGGGAAATGCTGTAAGAAATGCAAATATACAGGGTTATAGGGTCACAAAAGATTACAATTTCACTTACGGTGACACTTGAGCCTGTTTTCACCATGGATTTACTAATATTCAGGTAATGAGACGTGATATACTAAAATGGAGCCAGGGGGCATATTTTGAAAGATCTTGCATGCCAAGAACTAAGTAAAGAAACTGAACTTTATCCAGCAGGCAAATGGTGAGCCATGGAAAAGTTCTAAGTAAGAAAGTTACATGGTAAGATTTTTGTTCTAAAATTATAATTCTTGATGGTGGTGTGAATGATGGAGTGGTGGACAGTGTGAAGGGAGAGGTTTGGTGAGCAGATCAATGGGGGGTTTAAGGGAGGAAAACCAGTTAGAAAGCCAATTATGGTGAAAGATGAGGGCCTGAACTAAGGCGGGACTATAATTAAGATGTAACACAAATGTATTTTTAACTCTGTGTACCAAAATAAACAAGGATTCATATATATACTTTTCCAACAGATCAAATTAAGAGTGATTGGTCCTTTGGCTAACTAGTTAATATTTGACTTAAAACATTTTATTTTTCTGTTGGAAAGATCAAAATCTCGTTCCTTGATTATTTCAGCTTAGTTACTGTTGAGAGTTTGCTGAATTGTAGATCTGGCACACATTCAGGGATGTTAAAATGAATTAGTGAACTTCCTGGACTCAGACAATAAGGCACTCTCACTTACATGGCATGCTGAAGATTAGTTCGCAGTTTAACATAGCTCATTGCTGCTCTCTCCTGCTGTTGCCTTGCTTCCTCTTGTTGTCTTTGAGCTAACATCCATGTTACCTGCGTGCTTCAAGGAGAATTTTATTCTTCTTTTAACTTAACTTTTTTCTATGTAATTGATAAAGTTCTAGTAAAGAAAATGATCAAATGTACTTACTTATAATCCAGAGGAGTTTGATGGTGTTCTGTCTGCATCGGATAGACACTCATGAAGCTATCTTCAGGCCGTAACCTTTTCGGTTCTCTCATAATAGTGGAGGGGAGCTGTGGTGTTTGCATCATAACAGGGGTGTGCAGTGTTTGTTCTCTGCTTAACCACATGCTGTCACTGCTACTGCTTTCTTCAGCTGAAAGAGAAAATCACAGCCATGACATTTGGTTACTAATTGGAACTTACCCAGAGTTTAATACAACCCATTTAAAACAACAAACATCTGGTTGCTTTCCATACAGTAGTGTTGGAAACTGAGTCTCACAAGGTCCCACCCTGGCCTTCCAGTCTATCTGAAAGAAGAGGTAAGCAGTTACAACACAGTATGGTGATAGAAGGGAATATAGAGGAGGGCAGGGGAGTGGTGACAGCTGAGAGACAGATACAGATACCCAGAAACAATGGTTAATAAGCCTATGTACCAGGAAAGATTCTCTATGCAGATCACAAGAGCACTGACCCATGAAACAGCAATTACCATATCATGTTAATCTATTGATATCTGACTACAAAAGTGCCAATTTCCTATGGTTCAAATTACTAACTTGCTTCTATAGGAATGTGAAGATTATAAGAATAGGAAAAGAGTGGATAAAGCAGGATTCAGTATGTAGCCAGGTACATGGTAATTAGGCTGTAGCAACACCCAGGATGAAGTGGGAATAGTAGAAGGTGAAAGTCAGCTTGGAGAACAACAGGGAGATTTTGATTCAAAAGCCAATGCAAACAAACAAACAAAAAAAAGAACTAATATATGGACCATATTGTGATCTAGACTAAGGTGACAAATTTGCTAAGAGTGTAAAGAAAGGGAAGCCATTTGATGAGTTACATGTTTTAGTCAATGTGGTAGTAGTATGGATGCAGAAATGCTAATGAGCAACAGGCCACATGGGACAGTAAGTATGTGGCTCAGAGAAATCCAATTCAGTACTAGAAATGGAATTAGTAGGAGAGGTGGATTTTAGCCTATAGGATGTATAGGCTAATGTAAACATGAGTACATTAAGAAGTGGATTATTAAAGTCACACCTGTAGAATCTACCCCATCAAACAACACAATGGCCCCATCAAATTACAAATGACAAATTCTTATGTCAGTGTCACTGAGTTAATAGTAAGGTAAAATTAGTTACTATGAATTTGAAGGAAAGCTATTATAAAAAAAATAATTATTCACGTATTTTATGTGAGTAAACTGTAGCTGTCTTCAGACACACACAGAAGAAGGCATCAGATCCCATTACAGATGGTTGTGAGCCACCATGTGGTTGCTGGGAATTGAACTCAAGACCTCTGGAAGAGCAGTCAGTGCTCTTAACCACTGAGCCATCTCTCCAGCCGGGAAAGGAATTTTTTACAAGATTGTGTGTGTGTGTCTGATCTGCACCCATTTCATGTATATGCCCACAGTTTAAAAGAAAACTTGAGGGTAAATGAGGTACTGCCAAAGTGATCAAGGGCTTAGACATAAACTGCACATGTTACAATATAGTAAGACTATTAGTTCTATATGTTCAGGGTCAATTTTCACTGACCTGACATTCATCCTTCATTACATTAATTTACTAATGGCAATTTATCTGTAATCCAAATAACCAAAAAGATCACTTATATTTTCTGTAAAAATGTTGTTTAATTTAATAATCTATTTATATTATATAAATGCCAATATATAAAGTGTTGCTAAGAATATAAAGAAGTGAACAGGGCAGTGGTGGTGGTGCACACCTTTAATCCCAGCACTCCAGGAGGCAGAAGCAGGCAGATTTCTGAGTTCGAGGCCAGCCTGGTCTACAGAGGGAGTTCCAGGACAGCCAGGGCTATATAGAGAAACCCTGTCTCTGAAGCAAAAAAAAAAAAAAAAAAAAAAAAAAAAAAAAAACCACAAAAAAAGAATATGAAGAAGTGATTTGGTGTCTCACCAGAAATTTTAACTATTTAAAGAAAAAATCTTAAGATTTACAATCATATTCAAAAAGCATGCTTTTAATTTTATAATTTTTCTAATAAAATGCTATTTTTATACTTTCTTATATATAAATCATCACATCCCATTTAAGATTCTTTGCTCACTTACAGTGATAATGGAACTTTATAATAAAATCTAAAACTCAATATGCTATAAGATTATTAGACAAAAGATGCTGAAAATACACAGCAATCAAGTTTTAGGACTACATACTTGATTAATGAAAGCTGGTAAATTATGTGACAATTTAAAAATGTTATCAGATATTCCACTGATACACTTTACATTAAGATGCAGAGAACTGAGCTAAGCTATGTGATTACACTTCTCTAGTCCCATCTCTTAGAAAAGTGGGCAGGAGATTCTCAAGTTCAAGGCCAGACTGGGATATATGAGTCTCGGTTTTATAGAAAACAAAATAAAAAATGAGGTAAAGGTCTATATCCCTTCCCCTGAAATCTATTGATTTCTTAGCCAATAGAACATAGAAGTTATACCATGTTGGTTTGCAGGCTGGGGCCTCACACTGGGAACTTCCACATCCTGTCTTTTAGAGTAATAACGCTTGGAGCTTAGTGACATGCTCATATGTAGACATTGTAAAAGGGTTCTGAGAGACAGTCCAGGTGAAGTCGCTTCCATACAAATGCAGCAATGAGTATTTACTAGGCTAGATCCCATAGTCATACCATGATTTAAGTCTTAAGACAGTTATTCCTCAGCAATGATAATTGCCAAAGATCTTTAAAACTGTACTAATTTCCCTAGGCCCATACAGAACCAATTTTGGGATTCTAGGAGCCCAGTACCACAAAACATAATACATTTGGATCTATAAGAAAAAACATTTTAATTTCTGTTACATATTACAAATTTAGTTCATTGTTCCTGAATGAAATTCAGGTTACATTGCAGCTTTTAAAATATATTTTGCTGCAACAAAATGATCTGATCTCACACTGGAGCAATTCTCATATGCATACAGTAAAGAGCAATGATATATTTACTTATTGTATGTATATGAGTGCTCTATCTGCATGTACAACTGCATGCCAGAAGAGGGCATCAGATCATGTTATAGATGGATGTGAGCCGCCATGTGGTTGCTGGATTGTGATTTAAAAAAGTAACAATCTGTCTGTACTGTTTTTCAAGTTAAAAGGGAGAATGTGCCTTAAAGAGTTGACAGAACTGTCATGCATGTAAAATGGTCAAATCAGTACATATATGTATAATTGATAAGTTGTGTAAGCTACTATACATCTCATGAAAAAACGAGGTGAATCTTAATGAAAATTCAGTTGGTCAACAGTAAGAATAAATTAATTGCTTCCTTACGGAGCGCCAGTTGCATGCCTTCAACCACTTTCCGTTTTCCTGTAGATGGTTTTGATTTTTTACTCCGTACAGTGGACCCTCGACTGCTCATTCCACTAATGACTGACATAGTATCATCATCGCCACCAGCTAGCAAAGAATTTCGGTAAGACATCAGAGGAAGCCATACATCTTCTCTTCGGAGTGACATCTGAAACGTCATGAACTTTTCCAAATAAACATACCTTAAAAAAAGAAGTAGAAAGCATTAGCTTTGATGCACAGAACTGCTATTCAAACAAGTTTGCAAGAATGTAAGCCTAATACTCCATTACTTATTCTCAGCTTCAGCAGCAAAATGAAGAGAAAATATCTACTCAAACCTCAGGTTGATTGAAATAACCAAGAGTATTCTAGCTTAATATTTGTTGAACATCTGCTATGTCTTTGGTACTGACAATAGGTATATAAGTTCCCTAAGTACAAAACTTAAGCTTGGTGGAAAATATACATCTACACTTGGTTTTGTTTTTAATTTAAAAAAATCTAACATCAAAATGTAACTAATGGGGCTGGAGAGATGATTCAATGGTTAAGAGCACTGACTGCTCTTCCAGAGGTCCTGAGTTCAATTCCCAACAACAACATGGTGGCTCACAACCATCTGTGATGGAATCTGATGCCCTCTGCTGGTGTGTCTAAAAAAGTGACAGTGAAAGCATAAAATAAATAATAAAATAAAACTTTTAAAATTAACACATGATTACTATGTGCTAAGCATTTTTCAAGATATTATAACTAAACTTATAGTTTGTAAGGAAACCATACTCTCTATTTTAGATGAATAAATATAGATGTAAGATAAATTAATGTACCCCTAATCATAAAAATGGCAGTATCATCATGATTTGGATCCCAGGGTATGACACTAGAAGTTAAGATCAACCAATTATACTGCACAATTCAAATATTTGTAATAATGGCAATAATTCCAATAAATTTATATTTATCAATATAAGTCAGTTTTAAAAAATATACTGATTTGTGGGAACTGTTCAATACATCTTTTTACTTATATACACTTCTGCCATCCTTACTACTACAGTACTCACTGAAGCCTATCAACAGGTTACCAGTCTGGAAACCAATACCAGTTTGAGATAAGACTCAAAAATTAAGCCAAAATAGACTAACTGGTAGAAAAATTAGAGCTCTCTCTGTGCCACTATGTCACTTAACAATAAGGAGCCTCCAGGACAGGTACATGGCTCAGTGGGTTAAGAGCACCTGGTCTGCAATTACATGTACCTGAATTCAAATGTCTCAGCACTCTCTCACATATAAAACTAGGCATGCTTGCAAACGTCATAACTCCAATACTGGGGAGTAGAGACAGGTAGATAACTAGAGGTTGGCTGACAACAGGAAAGGAGAAACCATGTCTCAAAGAAGAACTACAGTGGTCTAGTCACACAGTAGACTGCTCTGGCTGCCACACATGTGTGCATGCACCTATACACTCATGCCCATGCATGACAAACAATAAAACATTATCCTCACAAACAAACAAACAAACCGAATAAGTAAATAAGTAGCCTTCAGGGAAGTAATTCTTGTTTCTCTGCTTCTCTACTTCTTGGCTTCTTCTAAGCTGGTTTTTTTTTTTATTTATAAGGCTCATGTAGACATTTTCAAAGTACTGACACACTATTGTCTACTGTAAACATCATAGTGTAGTTTTATATTTTTCTATTTGAACTGAGCATTTTAAAATCTATCAGTTTTGACAATATTCTATAGCCTGCGTCATGTTAGTGCATATTCTAGGAAACAGGGGTTATTTGACATTTTCTATGTTCAAACATTGTAACATTCACTGTTCTTTAATAGTTCTTATTGTATGTATGATTCAAAGATTTTATACATGTGAAAAATGAAGTGACTGGGAATAAAAACCTTTACTAGGTGATGGCACATAGTTCCAAAACTAATCATGTGTCAATTTTAAGTCACCAATAATATATATACTGTTCTATTGCTCTATATCCTTGAAATTATTAATGCTCTCAGAGTTATTTAGTATTGTTCACTTGTTACATAAGAAATTACATTTTTTAATCTGCATTTCTCTGATGAATGGTATAAGAATTTTGCATTAAATGGCAGGGTCTAGGGTTGGCAAGATGGCCCAGGATTATTAGAAGATATTAAACTGTGGTTATTTCTAATTTTCTATCTCCTTACACTTCAGAGCTGCGGGGAGAGAGGGTAAGTGTAGAAAGTTACCATTTTAGAAAATTATTTTAGAGGACATTTCTCTTTAAATATTTAATTGGGGAAAGAAACTGTTAAAGGAAAAGTCACTTTTGGTTTGCAGCACAACCACATTTCAAGATAAAGACTAACCTGGGTGAACCTCATGGATTTTCAATATTACTGCCTTTAAATGATACTACAATTATTCAACAAAGGACTTAAAAAGCACTGAGCTACACCACAATACAGGGAGAACTCACAATACTAAAGTTCAGTACTATACACAGAATAGTTATTAAAACAGATGAAGTGAAGTAGAAAAGCTTATAAATTAATATAATGCTACAAATATGTATCAGAAAGAAAACCAACTGTAACAACTGTCCTTCAGCATTTCAAAATGAAGTCAAGTTGGATATGTCTAGCAAATACATACACGGTTCTTTTATCTTGTCTGAGCAGTTTAGAAGAAAATTCACTGAGAATATCAAGAAATGCCAAATTTAAAGGTGGATGGCTCTCCCCTTGTGGATTAGGCTCCTTAAATGCAAATTCTATGCCATCTCTGTAGAGGAAACAAAATAATAAAATAAATATTATGATGTTTACTTCATTTGTAAATATTTCAAAAATTAAAAATAAGCTCTATTTAAAATTCAGAATATTATCAAATAATTTATCACAAAATAGCACACAGACACTCCAGCACCAATTAGTCATTCGCTAAATGTGGTTTGCTTTAATCTACACTCTCTTTTGGCCTCTTTTTGTAAAATAGCCAGGCTTTCAACTTGTGATTCTTCTGCTTAGGCCTCCAAAATGGTAGGAATGTTAGAAAATGCAACATATACTCTTTACTCAAATATTCTTTCCCATAAATATAGCCCAAATTCTTGTACACAATGATCAATATATGAACTATACTTTTTTTCAGAATACCAAAGTCATACTCTAACACATAGGATTAAGTGAATAATGCCCACTTATAATGTCTTGTTTAAAGTTTTACAAATTAAACTCAGGGCCGATTTTAGACATATTAGTGTCACAATTTAAATCATTGTCCTCTACTAAAACATAACAGGGTAGAGAAACAATGAGGACAAAACTGGAGAGAAAGCACATTTAAAAAAATGTAGTTCTTATACAAATTACTCTATGTACAGATCTTATCAAAATTATCACCTATATACTAAAAGGCATACAACAAGGTGAAGTAAGAGAGTAAATTAATGTTGGAGAGAATTAGATAAAATGAATAAAAGCAATAAGTATGTGCAATTCATGTGACAGTGCACAAGCAATCATAGGGCTCACTGGCCAACCAATATAGATAGCTTAATTGGTGAACTCCTGCCCAGGCACAGACCTTATTTCAAAGAAGATGGATAGCATTCTGAATGATGACATTTGAGTCCAGTTTGCACAAGTGTACCCATGTACACACATATACACATATGTATATTTATAAAAGTGCACGGGGTGGGGGAGGACCAAATTTGAATAGTTGTTTTAAAACTTATGAGCTTTATAAGCCCATAATAAAACAAACTTAATTAGGTATTCCAAACAAAAGGATGGACACAAAATTAAGATTCATAAAAATACAGGCAATAAAGTATTAGGAGATTGGTTACTTGTGTAGCATGGCAATGGCTTCTCTTGTTTTCAATTGATCAAGTCCAAAAGTTAAAGCAAACCGTCGAGCAAGTTCTTTGATGCCACTAAATGTTGAGGATGATCTATCAAAATTATAGCCATTCTCTTGTATCATCTCATTAAAAAGCTGTTTGAAAAAACAAGAAGGAAAACTTAATATTTTTATAAATACAAATTAACATATTTTAAGCATTTTAATTAAAATATAAAAGATAAATGTTAAACTGTATTGATAATACCTGAAACACACGCCAAAAAAAAAAAAAAAAAAAAAAGATACTAATAGGCACAATTGTGTCACATAGAAGACTTAAAATAGAGAAATCATTATTGGTGTTCTAAACTCAAAAGGTTACTTTTATGCAAATCCCAATCATCCAATATTAATTGGATACAAACACAGATAACAACAAGGAAAGGAAAACTCAAAGTAAGCTTGAAGACAGCTCTGCTCTGTTTTGTGGTTGGTGATGAACGTGGTTTGGGGTCTCATGAATCACAGCCACTGTGTTGTTTCCCTCCAAGAGATTTATCTTCACATCATAAGCTTTGTCATCATAAAGTAGCAAAAACTTTTGAATTTTGATACCCTCTAACCTCTAAGAGTTGATCCAAAATAAATAATATTTATGGGGCTGGAGAGATGGCTCAGCGGTTAAGAGCACTGACTGTTCTTCCAGAGGTCCTGAGTTCAATTCCCAGCAACCACATGGTGGCTCACAACCATCTGTAATGAGATCTGACGTCCTCTTCTGGTGTGTCTGAAGACAGCCACAGTGTACTCATGTATAATAAATAAGTAAATCTTTAAAATATACTATTTATGCATAATATTAGGCACAAAAATATTTCAGTGATAAGACCTCAAGAGCTGTTAAAAATTATAATCCATCTACAAAATAGAATATTATCAACTATTAAAATCTCAAAAATATCTATACAGCAAGGAAAAGAAAATGGTTATTTCAAAGAGACAGCTTACTGCTGTGTTCAATGTATATCATTCACAATGACCAGGAAAGAGAACCAACTTAATTGTCCACTCATGGTTAAATGCCATGGCTCACATATGCTTGTAAAGAAACAAGGGAGTATTATTTAGCAGTTAAAAGGTAGAAATTAGGTCATGGACAAAAGCATGGATGAATGCAGAAGAATCCGTTAATGGAAATAAACCAGACATAAAAAGCCAAATACCATGATGAGTGTACTTACTGGAACCTAAGAAAGTGGAACTCAGAGATACAGAGAATAAAGTGATGACTGCCACAAGCTAGGGCAGTGGAACAGAAATAATCAATTAAGATAAATATGTTCCAGAGATTAACTGTCTACTATGGTGAGTATAGGTAACAGTGACAAGAGATACTATAAAGATAGGAAGTGGCTAAGTGGTAGAGCACAAAGGGCACACAAAAAGCCCTACATTCCATTAAAAAAAAAAAAAAGAACAATAATAGCACATACAGGCACACACATAATCACACATTCTTTTGGAACCTACATAGAAATACCCACAAAAATCCTATATATTTAAAAACTGCTATCCAACAGCTATGCAGACCTCTAACTCCAGCTCTTAGGAGGAGGCTGAGGCAAAAAGTCGGGCCATCCTAGGCTACATGGTGAGACAAAAGCTAGATTAGTTTAATGGGTAAAGACCTTTATAATACATCTGATGATCTAAATGTGATCCCCATAACTCATAGCATAAATGAAGAGAACAAACTCCCCCAAACTGTCTTGTGCTCTTCACATGCACAATCTGACATTTGTACACAGGCAATCGTTCAAGGAAGCTGGGAAGATGGCTTAGTGAATAGAGTGCTTAGCATCCAAAGATGAGGACCAAAGTCCAAATCCTGACATCCAAATAAAACACAGTGAAAAATCCCACTTCAGTCAAGAAAAACAATCAAAGACAGCCGTCAAGGGTCAATCTCTGGCCTCCACACTCATAACTGCACACAAGTATATACATGCATATACATCCATGTAATCACACTCCACAGACATACACCAAGAAGGAGAAACGAATAAGAAAATTGCTTAAGAGTGGATTAGAATGATCTTACTGCAAGTTGTGAGGTAATGAGTGAGCTTATTAGCCAGACTATATCACTTCACATGTGTGTTTAAACTTCATGTAAAACATTCTTTTACTAATGATGATAAATATTTTGTATTGCTACTTTTATGAATTTTCTGTCATTTCCTCTGCCCAGTTACAATTATTACCAATTTGATTATTGACAGTTAAGTATGTTAAGTAAAGCTGATACTCAAAGTCTTACCTGCTGCAAACTGAGAATAAGGGTCTTAGCGCACTGAATTTTGTCAATCTGCCTCGTTTTACTCATTGTTTCTTTGATGATGTCGCCATAATCATTATAATACTAAAAAAATTGATACAAATTAGAGTTAAATCTCTTAAAATGAATGGACAATAAGACTAACTCCAGGTTAATTCTATGTGCACAAAGCAAAGCATGTATTTGTACCTTCCAATAACAGTAAATGTTTAACAGTACTGACGGTTTAAAGTCATTTCAAAACCTCTTTCCCCAGACTGTTTAAACAAAGTAGGGATCAAATTAAAAGGTTACTAAGTTATGCTGAGTTTCAGAGGTAACACTAAGTTTTCTTTAAGGACAATAAATATAGTCAGTTACTCTGTTAATGAGACAGGAGGCCAACTTACTAATGTGGTTTACAGAAAACAATGTCCTATGAACTCCTGTGTTGAAAATCTGCAGTATATATTACATATGTGCAACTTTTAGTGGTTTTAACACCTATAAACAGCTATCAAAGGTAAAAGAGAAATGTACAAGAAAAAAAACTTACTATTTTTTGAAACATCTCACCAAGCAACTCTGGTTGTCCTGGAACTCTCCAGGCTGGGTTCAAACTCAAAAAGAGACCTGCATGCCTCTGCCTCCTAAGTGCTGGGATTACAGGCAAAAGCCACCATATCCAAATATATATACATTGGTAATTTCTACCACTTAATAAAGTTGAGAGGATAAATCACTCTTCGTGCCAAATGATGTAACTTCCAAACTACTGATGCTATGCCTCTTTCATATAGTAACTGGGCTTTTAAAAATTACATGTATTTTTTATTTGTAGAGAAAAGATGTGTGGTGTGGTGGTTCAGACCTTTAATCCAAGTATTCTGGAGGTAGATGAAGGTGGGATCATAGCCAGCCTTGTTTACACAGTGAGTTCTAGGACAGACAGATCTACGTAGTGAGAGTCAAACTCAGATTTAGATAACTAAGTTTCTGTTTAAACATGAAATTCTATCCCACTGTATACTTTCAACCTCACCTTCATATACTGCTTGAAGATATCTGCAGCTGTATTCATCTCCACCACTGTATATACAATTAGCTTACAAAATGCTGCAAGTAAATTTCTCCTCTTATGCAAAGCTTCAATTTTACTGGCTTCATCCTCTTGCTGACCATCTGGAGGAAGGGATCCAATAATCAATACATCTTGTACTTTAAATTCAACCATACATTTAAACATATACTATAGGCTTGCCCCCTAATTGGAAATTTGAAAAATGGAAAAGGAAAAGGAAACATTAAAACCAAAATTTAAAGTTGCAACTACTCAAATAATATACTATATTTTTGAGACATCATAGAAAAGGAACAGATGTAGTAAGTAAAAGGAATTGATCATTCGTAAAGTTAAGCTCATCTAATGCATTCTCATACTTTCACAACATGAAAATTTGTTAAAAAAGACCTGCATATTCAAAAACAAGTAAAATTTTCCTCAGTGAAAGAAATTCTCAGAAAAACTCCTATTATTTCCAATGATGATTTCACCCCCATTATTTTTTGTTTCTTTCTTTCTTTCCTTTTAAATAAAAAAACAAACAAACAAATAAATAAATATAAAGGTTGTGTGTGTCTTTTTTTTTCTTTTGGTTTTTTTTCGAGACAGGGTTTCTCTGTGTAGCCCTGGCTGTTCTGGAACTCACTCTAGACAAGGCTGACCTCAAACTCAGAAATCCGCCTGCCTCTGCCTCTGCCTCTGCCTCCCAGAGGGATTACAGGCGTGCGCCACCACCACCTGGTTGCTTTCACCCTCATTTTTTATCTCTGATTCTTTCTCATACATTCTTATTTATCTATGCAGGATCTCACTATATTATCATGACTGGCCTAGAACTCCCTAAGCAGACCAGGCAATCCTCAAACTCAAGAGGTTAGACAACCTCTACCTCCACTGCACCACTACCCACAGACTGGAGGAGGAGACAAGAGAATAGACAAAGTCAGAGTGCACCAGCTAGCCTGATACTGCAAAGGTGAACATGGATACTGTCTCAAGGTGTGAAAACTGTATGTATGTGAGGGGGGTGTATATGTGTGTGTATCCATCCATATCCAAGTTAACACAGATCACAGACACAGTAATGTGGACACACACTCATATACCAAGAATTTCCTTTTGGACAGATTTCAAATAAGAAATTAATTATAAACAAAACTATGGCTTACAAAAGAAAACTATGGTTCCACTTTTGTTTGGTTATTAGTTCTTTAGTGATATTAATCTTTTCAATATCTTTATTAAACATATTTTGTGAACAATTAGTTGGACTATATCCTGTTAGCCTTTCAATACAAGATTCTCAGCATCTGAAAAGCACCTCTAGTAACATTGACACTAAGTCGGAAATTATCCACCTTAATAATCTGGAGATGACTGAAAGTAAAGCATGAAGAGTGTTAGCCCATATTTTATCAGTAAGTTATACCTAAAAACTCTAAAATCAAATTAGGACTTAAGATAGAATATCCTTGAAAGTTTAATCATAAGTACATACTCCAGTATGTCAAAGCTGTTACACAGCAATTTAAAAATGCATCATTCACATTTTAGAAAGTTACAATGAATATTATAAAGTATTTTTTTTATTTTTTGGATTTTCAAGACAGGCTCTTCTCTGTGTAGTCCTGGCTGTCCTGGAACTCTGTAGACCAAGCAGCCTCGAGTTCAAAGATCCGCCTCTGCCTTGGGAAGGCTAGGGTTAAAGGCATGCACCACTACCTTCTAGCCTACCTTATTCTTAATGACTACTATCATACTGGATCATTTTTACAAAATTTTCAGTCATCAGCAATATTTGCAAGTACATAAAGTATAGAATTCCTCCTACAGACTAAGTAGTCCAAACGAAGAGCATATATATGAGGATTCAAAAAGAAAGGACTGCTTAGTATGGATGTTCACAAGGGGCAACTACCTCTATTGTTGAATATTATCAATAGATCACCTCTGGATACATTTACTATTTAACTATTTAGTAGGGTATGAATTATAAATCAAAAATGTAATAGTTCACAACATCAAGGATTATGACAACTGCATAGCAATAAAATGGTATGTTGGTGGTAGGCTGATTAAGCAATTCAACTATTTGACAATCCATAGCTAAAGAACAGTCCACAATCCAACTCATTCTTACTTTTTTCGAGTATATAAGCGTATGATATGCTTTCCTCTACTATCAGAGGAAATTAAATATAAAAAATGCCTAACATTAGGAAATAGAAAATGTATAGTGGTCAGTTTTATGATGCTCAGTGGCTAAGACAAATAAATTAGTTATATATCAATACTGAAAAAACAATCTCAAAATTTAAAACGTATGCTTTAAAACATTCAACATAACAGTATTCATGTGAAAGTTAGCAACAGAAAACTATAGATGCCAGGCAGTGATGGTGCACACCTGTAATCCCAGCACTTGGGAGGCAGAGGCAGGCGGATCTCTGTGTTCAAGGCCAGCCTGGTCTACAGAGTGAGTTCCAGGACAGCCAGGGCTACACAGAGAAACCCTGTCTGGAGGGGGGGGGAGAGAAATCCTCCTGCCTGTGCCTCTGCCTCCCAACTGCTGGGATTAAAGGTGTGTGCCACCACTGCCCAGCTTTGGCAGAGGCACGTGGATTTCTAAGTTCGAGGCCAGCCTGGTCTACAGAATGAGTTCCAGGATAACCAGGGCTACACAGAGAAACCCTGTCTCAAAAAAAACAAAACAAAACAAAACAAAAAAGAAACAAAAAAAAGTTAATGGTAGTAAGAAGCATGTATCTAACTTAAAAGCATATACTCTACAACACCATATAGGACACTCATGACAGAGTGAACCTTGCTTTCATGTTAAATTTGGCTACCTAGTGTTATTACACACATACACATGAGATGAAAAGAATAAAATTACCTGCACTATTACTATCATCATCCTGTTCAATGAAGACATGATCCAAAATAAAGCTGAGCAACTCAGACTGCAATGAAGAATCAGGAGTATAAACTAATGGCTCTAACATGTCACGCCCTCCAGACATAATCTGGTGACTGAAGATCATCAAAATGTCACACAGAATAGTGAAGGCCTGTTAAAATAAAGGGAAATGGTTTTATTAAGTTTCTTATCAAATGTCATAAATAGAATAAGAAAAGAATGTATTTAGTTTAGCAACATTAATTGGCTACATATGATGCCATACCTATACACAGGCACACACAGACATGAAAAATAAGCTCCTATTAAATGAGTATGCCCATTTTATTATGGACAAGTTCAATATATTGAGTGGTTATTTAAAGCTTAGCATATGAGATATTCTTACTATTAAATTTTTTACATGGTTTGTATGTTAAACACACCACCTTGGAATGATGAAGCCTACAGAAGGCTGGACCCTCCATCCCACATTACATCAGTCAGTTATCAGTCAAGATAATCTCTCAGTCTGATCCAGGAAATTCCATACCTGAGGTTCCCTCTTCCCAGGTGATTACTAACCTGTTCCTTAACAGTAGTATTCACGTTGGTCAAGTAATGTTGACATATCTGACAAAATACTCTCATCTGTTTCTTTAAGCGCAGTAAGTCCTCCTTGAAATAAATTGAACATGAATGTTGTAAAATATTGCATAAACAATTCAGTACCTCTTCAAAATGCTTGATAATAAACATCATGGATATAACTATTTTAGCTGTACTTGTATTTATAGTATAAATTTATTTTTCATAATTTATTACAAATGAAAACAAATCATTTCCTTTTTTTCAAATTGCCACAAAAAGCACTTTTATGTACCTAGTATATACTTCTAAGTACCACTCAAAAGAGTCTAAGTCAGCCCACTGCAGAGATAATTGTACATCCATGTTTACAGCTGTATTATTTCCATGATTAAGCAGTAGAACCAGACTGTATGCCCAAGAACAAATGAATAGGTACATAAATGAAGAATGCAAACATAATAAAATTATGCCATTTATAAAAAAATGGATGGATCTCGAGGTAATTGTATTAAGGGCAATAAGCCAGATTCAGAAAGACGAATATTCTAGTCCTCCCTTATATGCACCATCTATACGTGGTATGTGTGTGGTTGTTACTTTCAATAACTACTTCTATAATTTTATGTATATAGAATTTGTATAAATGAGTTTATTATAAATGTCAAAAAGTAATGACACAGGGCTACAATATGAGGATAATCAACAATAAAATTATAAACTCCATATTAAAATAATAGACAGGCATGCATATGTATGCATATATAAATACAATTGTAACTCAGTTGGAGAAAGAATAGCTGTAAAAGATGAAAAAGATAATGCAAAAGGAAAAGAATAAGAAAAATTACATGTACTTTTTCATATACTAATAACCATCAGTAGAGCTAGTGTACTCGTATACATAAATAAATGTGTACACATGTATACAAAAGGAAATTTAAAAAGAATGGGGAATATTTAAGGGAAGGAATTAGACAAGACAGAGTGGGAAGAGGAAAGATGATGGGAGAGGGGCCAAGTAAAGTACAATCGTCCTAGATTACTATAGCAATTAAGCTGACACAATTGGGGAATTGCCCAAATCAGAATGGAATATAGCCATGTTTGATATGGGAGGACCCATCCCCATTGTGGGAGGTAGTATCCTTAGACAGGTGGTCAGTAGCTAGTGAGCTGCTTCAGTTCCTGCCCTGACTTCTTTCAATGATGCACTGTAGCCTATATGAATAAGATACAATAAAGCCTTTCTTTCCTCAATTAGCTTGTGGTTATTGTACTTACCACCAAAACAGAAAGCAAACTATATACACATGAAAACCATTATCTTTTAACTAAAAGTTAACAAAAAACAAATAAATATAAATACTTAATTATAAATATAAATACTTAAATACTTAAAAATATCCTATATGACCAGAGAATTGTTAACTTCAATGAGAACAGCTCAAAATGATTGAATAATTATGATCCAAAGTGGCAAATTCATGGAAGAAAATAAACAGAATATCTTTGATTTCTTATTTGAACAAGTGTCCCTTAAATGTACACAATCTACATTAATAAATGGGAGAAAATTGAAAATAGAAAAATTTATTCTTCAGAAAAATTCTTATGTACAGCCAAATCCTTAACTCCCAGTAACTTGGTTTTTTTTTGTTAATGAGCCCATTTAGAATGATTATCTTCAGTTCAAACACAAAACATGATCTTGGGTGGGGGCTGGAGAGATGGCTTACAGAGGAGCATGATTAGATTCCAGATTATCTCCCCACCATGGGTAACCTCAGCTCCAAGGGATCGAACAGACAAGCAAGTAATACATATATATACAGTGATATACATAACTTAAAAAATAAACCTTAAAAAACTGAATTTGAGTAACCTTAAAAAAAACTACTATAAGGTGATCTCAAGAAATAATCAGTGCATAAGACTTGGCTCATTATCTTCAGTTTATGAAATGTAATCACTTTGTACAATTGCTTTAAAGGTTCTAGCTCGAAAGTACTCAATTGTTCTACAAAATTTATCTTCCTAAGGTTGGAGAGACAGAACAGGGGTTAAGAGCACTGGCTGCTCTTCCACATGTCTTGAGTTCAATTGCCAGCAACCATATGGTGGCTCATAACCATCCATCTTTAACTGTAGTTTCATGGGATTTGATGCTCTCTTCTGGAGTGTAAACATGCATGTAGACAAAACATTCATACAAATAAATAAATATTTTTAAAAATGACCTACATATATTTTAAGAATTTAACAATTTTAAGAATACAGAAAGTCAAATTATGTAATATTTCCATGTGAAAGAAATTTTAAATCCTGTAGAATTATACCTTGGCATAAAACATGTCAATGTTTTCATTAAATATGCAAACTAGAACTATGACTACATATAGTAAAGTAGAAATATGTATGACTTCACTGACTTTGCTCTTAAAAAAAGTCAAAAAGGGCTGAAAATAAAGGGTACTAGCTGAACACCGCTGAACTAGCACATACCTTTGTAGAAGTGCTTTCAGTGATCTTAGCAAGCTGCCAAAGGATTACATAGTGAGCACACTGCAGTGCATGAATAACAATCTATAAGAGAAATACAAGATGAGAGGTGGAATTAAGTCCCAAGCTTTCACCGTCAGTGCAGCACATCCAGTAGATACGTCACAGAGAAACGAAGACAAACCTGCTCCGGCATATCTCCATTTTCAATTCCGGTTTTCAAGAGTTTGTAATTACAAGCAAACAAATCCCACTTTGAAAGATCATGGGCACTGTGAAAAACAAAACAATCAAATTAAGTTATATTTTTAAAACTAAGCCTACCCATACTTTCAGAATATAACATGCATTTATCAAGTGATTTCTTTATTAAAAAAAAAAGAATAAAACAAAAGAATTTGAAAGCATAATAAGGCACAAAATACACTAGGTTATTTTGTTATATAAATCAAAACCTCACCGATTCAACTTACTTATGAAAAGCAGTGATCCTCTTCAACGTTGACAATACCTGATATGCGTCATCTTCATCAGGTTCTTCTCCCTATGAATTATTAATTACATATTAAGAAATGCGAAAATAAGCCGGGAAGTGGTGGCGCACGCCTGTAATCCCAGCACTTGGGAGGCAGAGGCAGGTGGATTTCTGAGTTCGAGGCCAGCCTGGTCTACAGAGTGAGTTCCAGGACAGTCAGAGCTATACAGAGACCCTGTCTGAAAAAAAAAACAAAAAACAAAGCAAAACAAAACAAAACAAAACAAAAAAGAAATACGAAAATAATCAACTAGGTGGTGGTGGTACATGCCTTGCACTTGCAAGGTACGGATCTGAGAGTTCAAGGCCAGCATGGTCTACTGAGTGAATTACTGGGCTACACAGAAAAACCCTGTCTCGATAAAACTAAAAATAATAATAATAATAATAATAATAATAATAATAATAAGCTTAGTGATACTGTTAATTTCAGTCTTGGGAGATAGAAACAGGCAGATCTCTCAAGTTGAAGACCAGTGTGGTCTACAAAGACACTGTTTCAAACACACGGACACACGCATGCATACACACACAGATAGATACCAAAGTAAAACTATTTCTCAGTCACATTGGTTCAGATCAAACAAAGAGCCACCAAGCAATAAATCCTAGGCTACTGAAACAGTGATAACATCTTAGAAGAAAAAAAAATAAAACAATAAAACACAAAAAGAAGCTTTATCATTCAAGGCCTATATCTGCCGAATTTAAGATAATGTTGCTGAGTCAACAGAAGATTGAAAACAGTGGTAAAAAAAAGGAACAAGAGAAAAAGAGAATATTGTCCTCCCTTCTCCCATTATGTAATATAGACATGAAACTATTTAATTTTTTTATATCCCAGTACTAGATGCACTGCTAATAAAGAATCACACATTAAATGACAAGCAAGAGACCATATAATATCAAAGGAACTAGATAAATAAAAAAAACAGTACCTAAGAGAAATATCAAACCAATCACACATGAATGGAACAAATCCTATGACACATACGAGTCCTGTCTGTTCACATTTTGGAGAATTTTAACTAGTATGGAAACCTAGATTGATGACAAATACACCATTTTATACTTTAAATTTTTCTTAAAAATAAAAAAAACAGCTAACAAACTATTATTGATTTAAAATTATCTTGTCTTAACTACAGTCATACTCAAGCAAGAACACAACTATTAAAAATTTGCCAGATGTGGTAACTGTATATGAACATATTTATATAATAATCTGATTGGTAAACTTTAAACCTAGAGTATTATACATAAAATGATAAATAATTTTATAAAATAGGAAATCTAGAAATGACTTGGGGGCCATCAATAACAAGGTGGTATATAAAAGGTCTTCGAATAAAGCTCTGGCTGGCCTGATATTCACTATGTAGTTTCAACTTGCCTCAAGCCCATAATTCCTCTTTTATCTCGGGTTCCAGTGTTCGTGTTATTATAATTGCTAGCCAGTGCATCCACTCTTATTGTTAGACATTAAAAAGTTCACAATTTCTAACTGTTCTTAACACTATCAAGAGTAAATGTCTGCTGGGCATAGCAGCAGACACCTTTAATCTGAGCACTCCAGAGGTAGAAACAAGGAGATCTGTGTGAGCTCAAAGCAAGCCTAGCCTCAGTAAAAAGCCTGTCTCAATAAAAAGGGTTAAAGAAAATAAATGGACAATTATGACTTGAATTGATTGAACTAAAGCACACACACATATTTCTAGAAAAACAAATAACACAAAAAAAGATATGTTTATTTGAGTGCCAATATAAGCCTCCTTCAAAGTACAACATAAGAAACTCCAAAGGCAACTTAATAGCAACTTAATAAGGAACTATAAAGATACAATGGCTTTACCTTCAGTCTAACTCTATTGCCTATACGCTAATAGCCATTTTTTCAACTAAGATTAGGCAACTCTCCCATTAATGTCTTTAGAACAAAAGAGAGAAAATGCTATTTTGTCTGCCATATTTTCAAAGATGCATATCCTTGACATTTTCATATTTTAGTTGAAGAGTAATAGCAGTCTGATGATTTATAGAACTGAAAAGACTCACCAACACACCACTAGAACTTATCATAAGACTAATGCTGAGTGACTCAGTCAGTGGAGGAGAAGAGTCCAACAGAAAAATACTTGTAACATATACCTCTTGCAGAAAATCTTCAAGAAGCCGGTTAAATTTATCTGCCAGTTCATCTATCAGCTGACTTCTTGAAATATCTACTCTGTTGAAGATCGTGAACTCTTCGTTACATAATGCATGGTAAGTTTTAGAACATGCTTCCAAAACATCTGTGTCTGTGTGCTTCTCTACAATATTTCGGATCTGGCGCAATAAGGCATCCAAATGCTGCAAAATAAATGGTTTGCATTAAAACTAATAGAATGTAAGGCTAACGATATAGTTCAGCTATAGATGGTATGACTATTGTATGTAAGCCCTACCAAGGTATATACAGTAGGCATATCATGACTATAGAAATCCACAAACTGGGATAGTTTTGAAATATATTCAATATCTCAGACAGTTTTCTAATTTTGGCAAATGAATACACGATTGGCCCATACCTATTTCTGAGACTTTAATGGAAATAATATCTATCTCACAGGGCTTTGGTAAGAATGCTAACATGTTTAAATAACTTTCAATGGTTATTAGAGCATATAAAAAGTGTTTTCAAATTACTAATACTAATAATTCATGAAAAACAATAAGCATAAATGATCAGTGATATTAGTCAAAGAATGTACACAAATAGAAGTATATCTGTGTGTATCCAGTTTTGTAGACCCAGAACAGAAAAATAGTGTGTGTGGGGGGGTGATTGGGGAATGGTTGGGGGGAGAGGAATTATGGGACGTATGGTGGGGGGGGGGACTGGGAAAGGGGAAAGCCTTTGGAATGTAAACATAGAATATAGAAAATAAAAATTAAAAAAAAAGCAAAAGGGAAGCTCACTTATACCATGTTCTAATGTAATTGCTTTAAAATATAGAAGACCAAGTAGATATAATTTCCATCTAAATAGTATAATAAATAATTATAAGAAACTGTATGATAGGGTAAATTAAAATACAATATTCTCCACTAAGATTTTATATACAGAAAACATATTACCTTTTCTAATCGTCCAGTGGTGTATATCTCCAAATCAAAGTATTGAGGTAACTGCAACAAATTGGTCACCTTTTCTGCATCTACAGAGTACTTTTTGGGAAAAAAGATAATGTTAAAACCACTATAATAATGCTAACTAAGCATAGGCTATGCCATTCTGAAAGAATGTGTGGTGTATGAGGATCACTGGGTTATCAGCACAACTCACTTTTGCTAATAGCTGTGGAAGGGCCACAGCGAACAGCTCAGTGATTCTCGTTCTGTCATCCAGTTGTGTCTTCTTCTCCTTTGCGGTCAGCACCTGAAGTATAAAAGATTTCCATAAACATCTACACAATAACGGTGTTAAGTCCTCAAAATTTAATTAATACAAATAGATAGTAACAATATTTTAAATTATGGATACAAAAGACCCATATTGGCCTCATTTCATTCCTTTTCAGCCTCTGGAGTCATGGGATTATCAGTAAGTACCAACATGTCCAGTCAAAATTTCTCTAATATAAAACTTTAGCCTTAAAAGTAATAGAAAACAATTTGCTCATTATTAAGGAGGGGAGAGCGATGGGGTGCAGTGCTGCACTGTACTCAGCCGTCTGAGGCAGGAGAACAATAGTGAAGTCGAGGCTACTATAGGCAACTTCGAGAATACCACACTATCTAGCCAGGGCTACAGAGCAAGATACTGCAACAATAAAGAAAGAAAGAAAAATAAATAAATAAAGATGAAAAATAAACTTAGGGGAAAGCCACATAAAATAACAACCACAAAAATAAACATTGAATTAGTCTTAGAATGGAGATCAAAATCTACTTAGAGAAAAAATGGTGGAATAAGTGCAAATAGCACTCTCCAAAATCCCCACCAAGAAAACCTCCAACATGTGACTTTTAAAAAATAGGTGAAAATGGCGAGGAAGGATAGCTGTGAGCAGCAGGCTTATAAAACACTAGAAAAATACAGAAGTAACAAATATTACACACTAGAACAGACAGCTCTCAACACAAATAGTAGGGAATAGAAAAAAACACCCTCACAAACCACCACTAGATCCAACAAATAAAATAGAAAAGAAAGCTTATGTAGCAGGGAGGGGGAAATCCCACAAATTTTTTAGATGAAAAAAACCAACAAGTTGCATGAGGGCTAGAGAAATAAATTCCCATGAACCACTTCTGTGCACGAGGTCCTATGAAAGCAGACACTGAGGGAACAGATACCAAATCTCTGCCATTAAGCTACTTGGCTAAAAGAGCAAAAAATACAAGTCAAGCATCATCCCTTTTTCCAAGAAACAAGACCAGAACCACAGAAACAACCCACAGGAGTTGAATTTTAACTGAAACTCAGTGGGGAATGTACACTCAAGGTAAGTCTGTAGAAAAAAAGTGGCTCGGGACTTGATAAGGCACTTCCACTGCAATGGTAAACTCAAAATGTTAAAAGAAATTAGACACCCTGACCCTGACGTGACTCCTCCCAAGTGAAGGCTGACACCAGGGCAGAAAGAAGTTCACCCCTATAGATGACCTGTTTGAAATCCACTGGGGTACACCAAAATAGATCAACCAGGTTGAGCTTGTTTCAGCAGGACACAGGCTGATTGCTCTAAAACTGGCAATGTTAAATGTATCACAGTCTCATCCTTACAATTAAGTAAATATATTTAATTATAAATTTATTATTATTTTAATGATCTTTAGAATAAATTTACCGTAACAATTTTCCAACTCCCTACTTCAAGTTACTTGTCCCTCCTCTAGTATATTCTGTTGAACTAATTCCTGATCATATAAAGCTCATTTTCTTTACATTCCTATCCTCAGCAACTACTACCCAACTGCACACTGTTCTATAATTGTTCTTTTATTCTACATAAGTTGTTGCATTTCAAAAGGCAATTATTTTCAACTATTACTCTACGTTCACACCAGGCCTGTTCATCACTAGATAGGGTTAGGATACTCTTAGAGTGGTGTTTAGGTCATGTGTCCTCAGCATATGGACTCAATATTATAATCTAGTCCTATCAGAACACTTTAAAATACATACCCTGGAAGAATAACAATGATCTCACTAACAACCTAATCCAAATATATAAATCCCAATGCAGAAGTACAGTATACATGAAAATCAGAGCTGCTTGACCCGCCACCAATCAAAAAGGTAATGGCTTTCAAGTAGAGTGAATTGGAGTGAAATAGCAAAGGATTTTTAAAAATGGTTACGAATGTTCAGCAAAATCAAAGAGTATACAAATCAATTTTGCAATAAAATCAAAGAAATAGAGCAAATGAATGAAATAGGGGAGGCATTAGAGAATAAGAATTCAATAAAGATAGAAACAATGAAAACCTCCAGTTGCAATGTTGGAAATAAAAATATTGAATTAGAAAACTCAGAGGAAAGCATCATCATGTATAAAGAGGACCAAGTAGAAGACAGAGGATCCTGGTTTGAAGACAAGGTAACTAAATCAGAATAGTAAGAAAATGAAAAACTTAAGAAAATAAAACCTAATATAAAAAGATCAGATTTAGCCAAGTGCCTTTAATCTCTGCAATTAGAAGGCAGAGGCAGGAGGACCTCTGAGGTCCATGCCAGGCTACAGAGTAAGTGCCACAGGACTGCCAAGACTGCTGCGCTAAAAAACAGTCTAAAAAAAAGACTGGACTTATATGAATCTTGAATCTTGGACATACTTATAAAAACACACCAGAGAATAAAAAACTAATAAAATCATAGCGGGAAAATTCCCAAGATTAGGGAAAGATATTGTCATGCAGATACAAAACACATAAAGAATGCCAAAACAGATCAGAAGAGAAAAAAAAAATTCCCATATGATATTATACTTAGAAAACAGTATATAAAGCAAAGAAAAAAAAAACACTGAAAGCTGTAAGGCTAAAGCATTAAATCAAATATAAAGGCAAGCCAATGAGGGTACCAACACTGATAACAAATGTCTCTAAAGGCCAGGAGAGCCTTTATATAACACATATAAAGCTCAGAAAGGAAAAACTAGCACAACTGGTAACCCAGATTATAATATCTGGAAGTATGAGGCTATATAACTGAAGCAGAAATAAAAATTGTCAATTATAAACACAAACTAAAAACATAAAGATATCAGAGGAGTGCTACAAAAGATATCTTACACACATGAGAAAGAAAGAAATAAACACACACATCACAGCAAAGAATAATATGCACTAAATAATCAACATTGCAACAAAGAGATTAAGGAAATAGTACCTCTGAATAATAACTCTGAATGTTAATAAACTCAGTTCTCAAAATAAAATATAGACTACCATATTTGATTAAAGAGATCCATTTATTTGGTGATTCCAAAAAACTACAGCTTTGCAATCTATCCAACTTGTAAAGATAAATACAATCCAGGGTACAAGGATAGAAAAAAAAAACATTCTGAACAACAGAAAAAGAGGTTTATGTAGTCATATTAATATCAAACAAATTATGCTTAAAATTAACATTATTTGCAAAAAATCACCTATTTAGTAAACAAACTCTCATGATGTAAAATCTCTAAACAAACATACATATATTTCATAAAACCAACACAACTGGATATAGATGGAATACTAAAATCAACAGAGTAAAAGTGGAGAACAATAGAACAGCCTTGTCTCACCAAACAGGTCATTTTAAAAAAGAGAAAAAGAAAAATGAAATCAATCCATCAAGTTATAGTCAACAAAGATGTATCAGATAGGAGAAATCAAGTAGACTCAACAAGTATCTAAAGAGTATTCAAGCCAAAGAATATAGAATATACATCCCCCTTAACAATCCATAAAATGTACTCTGATAATGTAAGCAATTTTTAACAGATATAAGAAAAGTCATTTCTTACATTCTATCTATTAGCAATGGACTAAAACTAGACAGCAATGGCCAGAGAAACAAAAGAAAAAATATAAACTTATGGAGCCCAAACAAGAACCTACTAAATGATAAATCAGCTACTAAGAGAAAGGAGATTCATTTTGTTTGGTTTTTCATTCTGTTTTTGAAAGAAGGAAAAATTTTAAATTTTCAGAATTCAGTGAGAATGAAAAAACACCATACCAGAAGAAGAGGCATAAAAATTACAAAGAAAACAGTTCTAGGGGAAGTTCATAGCCATGAATGCCAAACTTTTTTTCAAAAATTAATTAGATCTCAAATAACTGGGGATACAGTAAACAAAGACAAGCCAACCAGAAATCAGTAAATAGAAGAAATTGTAGTCAATCGGGACTGGAGCTGGAGAGACAACCCAGCAGTTAAGAGCAGAACTGAACCCAAGTTCAGTGCTCAGCACTACTATCAGGAGGGTTACAACTTCCTGCAAATCCAGTTGCAGGGACTCTTACCTCTGTGGGCACTTGCACCCACAAGATACATATGAACACAGCCAACAACACATACAAATGAATAAGACTTTTAAAAGATCAGGACAGGAATCTGTGAAATCTAACTGTAAAGAGCAATAATGATGAAATTACTTTTAACCTCAGTCTGGGGTTTCTACCATAACCAAGAATCAATGCAGCAAAAGAATTTATTCATTAAAAAAATAACTTAATAAAACTTTAGCTAAACTAACAAGAAAGATAGAAAAATGCTACTGAAAGAGATTAGAAATAAAAAGGGAAGACAAAAACCACAGATACTAATGACATTAAAAGATTCAACAGGAATTTTTTTTTTAAAAAAAATTTAGGTAAATTTGAAAAACTTCTAGAATAAAATGATCTGCCAAAATTAAAGTGAGGAGATAAACAATTTAAAACAGACCTGTAACAATGAAGTTGAAAACTGCATTAAGTCCCCCAACTAAGAAGAGCCCAATGCTCCTCCAACTATTCCACAAAACTGAAAAGGAACACAATAATCCATGTGATGAAGCCGCTATTTTTCTACTATCAAAACCAGAGAAGGATACACACTCAAAAAGAAAACTATAGGCCAATTATATTGATGAAATAGATGTAAAGATGATTAAGATTCATTTTGCAGATTCAAGGATAATTTGACATGTGTGAATAAACAAATGTAAAAATCTGTCACATAACTTGACTCAAGATCATAAATTACATATAAACATAAACAAAAAAGGTTTTTGCCAAAGCCCCCATGATTAAAAACTCTGAAGAAACAATGAGAAGCATACCACAACATACCAAAAGCCAATAGAAACCTACAGTACAGGCTGGAGAGGATCAGCAGGGAAATGTGCTTGCCACATAAAAGTGCAAAACCTGAGTTCAATCCCTGGAATCCACATAAAGATAGGATATAGTACATTGTTGTGACAGCCAACATTGTACTATACTGCTAAAAACACAAAGTATTTCCTACATTGCTCTTATTCAGTGTAATGCTTTAAGTCTTACAGCAAGAAAAGAATAAAAGTGATACAAATAGAAAGGGAATTAGGCAAATGATCTATATTTGCAGATGATATGATCCTATATGTAAAAACACTAGAACTCATGAAAAAAAATCCTTCTAGAATTGATAAATACATTCAACAATATAGGCTACAAAAATCAATGTATAAAACTAAATTGCTTTCATACATAAAAGTAACAAACTAGAAAAAGAAATGAAGAAAAAAATCTCATTCTTAATAGCTTCAAAAAAGTCTCTTGGAATGAAACTAGAAAAGGATGTCAAAGACCTTTATAATAATTTTCAACAGTACTTAAAAGACATTTTTGTTTTTGTTTTTGTTTTTTTGAGACAGGGTTTCTCTATGTAGCCCTGGCTGTCCTGGAACTCACTCTGTAGACCAGGCTGGCCTCGAACTCAGAAATCCGCCTGCCTCTGCCTCCCAAGTGCTGGGATTACAGGCGTGCGCCACCGCCGCCCGGCAAAAGACATTTTTAAATGCTAAGAATGCACAGACCTGAATGGGTCATCTATATCACTTGCTCCAAGGCTCCTGGAACAGTGTAGGAGAGAATAGAAAGAATATAAGCTGGAAGGAGAGAAGGAATGCTGTAAAAGTTTTTCTCCAGCAACCAACAAATTGGGAAAATATCTTTACCAACCCTACATCCAACAGAGGGCTGATATCCAAGATATACAAAGAACTCAAGAAGATAAGACTCCAGAGGGCCAAATAACCCTATTAGAAAATGGGGTACAAAGCTAAACAAAGAATTTTCACCTGAAGAATTTCGAATGGCTGAGAAGCACCTTAAGAATTGTTCAACATCATTAATCATTAGGGAAATGCAAATCAAAACAACCCTGAGATTCCACCTCACACCAGTCAGAATGGCAAAGATTAGAAACTCAGGAGACATCAGATGTTGGATGAAGAAATGAAGAAATGAAAGAAATGAAAAGAAATGAAGAAAAAAATCTCATTCTTAATAGCTTCAAAAAAGTCTCTTGGAATGAAACTAGAAAAGGATGTCAAAGACCTTTATAATAATTTTCAACAGTACTTAAAAGACATTTTTAAATGCTAAGAATGCACCCTACATTCATTCATTTATTTATTTATTCATTCATTCTGCTAAAAACACAAAGTATTTCCTACATTGCTCTTATTCAGTGTAATGCTTTAAGTCTTACAGCAAGAAAAGAATAAAAGTGATACAAATAGAAAGGGAATTAGGCAAATGATCTATATTTGCAGATGATATGATCCTATATGTAAAAACACTAGAACTCATGAAAAAAAATCCTTCTAGAATTGATAAATACATTCAATTAAGAGAAAGAGGATCACTCTTCCATTGTTGGTGGGATTGCAAGATGGTACAACCACTCTGGAAATCAGTCTGGCAGTTCCTCAGAAAACTGGGCATGATACTTCCGGAGGACCCTGCCATATTACTCCTGGGCATATACACAGAGGACTCCCCAGAATGTAATAAGGATACATGTTCCACTATGTTCATAGCAGCCCTATTTATAATAGCCAGAAGCTGGAAAGAATCCAGATGTCCCTCAACGGGAGCACTGTATACAGAAAATGTGGTATATATACACAACTATTCAGCCATTAAAAACAATGAATTCATGAAATTCTTAGAGAAATGGATGGAACTGGAAAATATCATCCTAAGTGACGTAACCCAATCACAAAAGAACATTCATGGTATGCACTCACTGATAAACAGATATTAGCCCAGAAGCTTGGAGTACCCAAGGTACAATCAAATGATACCCAAGAAGAAGGAAGGAGTGGCCCCTGGTCCTGGAAAGGCTCAGTGCAGCAGTGTAGGGGAATACCAGGACAGGGAAGAGGGAAGGGGTAGATTGAGGAACCGGGGAAGGGAACAGGGCTTATGGGACTTTGGGGGAGGGGGATCCAGGTAAGGGGAAATCATTTGAAATGTAAATAAAGAATATATCTAATTTAAAAGAAAAAAATGCTGGGTGTTGGTGGCGCATGCCTTAAATCCCAGCGCCTGAGAGGCAGAGGCAGGTGGATTTCTGAGTTCGAGGACAGCCTGGTCTACAGAGTGAGTTCCAGGACAGCCATGGCTACACAGAGAAACCTTGTCTCGAAAAAATAAATAAATGAATGAATGAATGAATGAATGAATGCATAAATAAATAAGTAGATAAATAAATAAATAAATAAATAAATAAATAAATAAATAAATAAAATTTAATTAATAGGAAATTCAAAAAATAACAATTATTTTACGAATCATGCCAAAAAAAAGTTTGTTTTCTCAACATGGTGTACTCAGTACATTGTGGCTACCTACACAAGACTGAATCTTGCAACATTCTCTCAGAGATTGAGGAGAGGTTTATAAAGGCCTGCTTGGACCAAGGGAGGGAGCTACTAGAGGTTAATAGTTGCTAGAGAAGGGAGAGTCATTTAGCTCACTGACATAGTCAGCTACTTAGGTAAGTGTCCTCAGCTCAGACATATATCCTCGAACTCAAGTTCACATAGGAAATCCTAATGAATAGAATGACCCACAAGAAAATAAATACAAAAGATAAGAAAGAAGAGAGAGTATGTTGAAAGGGAGTTCAGCAGGAGAGAGACTATAATGGGTATAAGTAATGATGTGCATCTTATACATGTATGAAACTGAGAAAGAAAAATAATGAAAGGGAGAATTGGAATATCAATTAGAATATAACTTCACAATGCAATGACAAAATATTTATAGATACCAGTCAAATGGCAGAATATTGTTCACTAACAGAATTGATATATAGATATATTTTGAGAATTCTAGGATGTAATAGTGAAAAAAATGAGATTGAAAATGTTTAAGTAGGACAAAAGTGCTCAGAAAGCATGTGAAAACTCACTAGAAGGAAACATCCATTGTGAAAAGGGTTGGTTTACTTATTATGTTTTTTCTTTATATTCACGTGCATTATTTTTCCTCGATATATGTAAATTGCTATTCTAATAAATTTAACTTTTTTATAGCAGACAAAAAAAAAGATTGAGCTGGGCATGGTAACAGAATCATTAATCTTACTATTGGGAGCTAGAAGCAAATGGATCCTTTGAGTAATAGGACATCCCAGTCTACAAAGCCAGTTCCAGACCAGACTGGGGGCTGTCTCAAGAAGAAGGTAGAGAGGGAATGGAAAAACACCACAAAATGGAGAGACTTCCTATGTTCATGAAGAGCCAGAAATAACAGCATGAATTTGGCTTTATTGCCAGAAGTAATCTACAAATCAATTTAATTTCCATCACATAAATTGAAGACAACAAATTTAAAATTCATAAAGAAGCACAAATGACATCTGAGCAAAGAGAGCAATACCAGAATTACTAACACCCCAAATTTCAAGATATCCTCTAAACGCACAGCAAAAAAGACTGCACAATATCAGCACAAACCAGACAATAGGGTAGAATTGAGGGCTTGAGAGTCAGACACACTGATAACACTAACACACACCTAAAACCACGTGATTTTTGACAAAAATGCCTGGAAAATACAATGAAGAAAAAACAGCATGTTCAATAAATACTGCTGAGAGAACTAGATATTCACTTGTAAATAAATGACTAAAGGTATATCTGTACCTCTCAGTACTAAAATCAGTCAAAATAGGTGAAAGCCATTAATTTAAGACATGAATGTCTGAAGCCATGGAGGAAAACAGGTGCGAGGTATGGCATAGGACTTTCTGAAAGGACTGACTAGGACTCTAAAAGCTCAGGAATAAACACAAGAATTAAGAAGGAACTATGTAAAGTTAAAAAAACCTTCAGCTAGGCCGGGCGTGGTGGCGCACGCCTGTAATCCCAGCACTTGGGAGGCAGAGGCAGGCGGATTTCTGAGTTCGAGGCCAGCCTGGTCTACAGAGTGAGTTCCAGGACAGCCAGGGCTACACAGAGAAACTCTGTCTCGAAAAACCAAAAAAAAAAAAAAAAAAAAAAAAAAAAAAAAAAACACCTTCAGCTAAAGTGGAACTGAGTGTAGTGTCAACCTACAAAATGGGAGAAAAGTTTTACTAGCTACAAATTTGACAGTAGATTAATATCTAAAATCTATAATAAATTTAGTTTAACCATAAGTGGGATAACTTAATGAATGGACATGAAAACTGGCCATCAAAGACAGACAAATCAAAATTGCTACAATTGTAAGAAGAGTTAACAAATGCTGACAAAGATATAAGAAAACGTGAACCATTGTACACTGCTGTTGAAGAATATAACTACTATAGAAATCAGTATAGAGGTTCCTCAAGAAACCAAAAATAGAAGTGCCATATAGCACACCTACACCATTCCTAGCTATGTATCTGAAACATTCTAAAGTAACAACCTTTCTTGAAGAATATGAGCACTGCAGTACTATCACAAGAGTCAAGCTCAAAAAATCAGTCTGGGAGCCTAACAAGTTTTCCTCAGACAAAAGAATAAAGGTATATTACATGCAGGAAAATGACACTATGCAAAATGAAAACCTCAGAAAAACAGTCTATATTTTCTCTCATTTGTGAATTCTAGATATTCTATAAGTACGTAAAATCATATGTGAATATAGGACCTGAGATAGAAGCAACAGTATCTGGAAGAACTAATGGAAATAATAGGAAAGAAAGGAGATGGGGAGATGTGCCAAAATATTTGACATACTTGTATGAAAATAAATGTTTACAAAAAATCCAATGTAAGCAAATACATACAAATTTATTTTTAAAGTTCAAGACGATTATTCAAATCTCCCTTTGGATAGGAAGAGGAAGAGTTAAGCACATGAAATCTATCTTCTGGAGCTTACATAATAATGATATTAAACAGTATTTTAACTTACTCCATGTTGTGGAACATGAGACAAAGATCACGAGGTCAGAATTCTAATATGCTACCCATAATTAGAAAAACAGAAATAAAACATAAAAATAAAACAAAATGAAGAGAAAAAAAACCAGAAATAGGGGCTAGGGGTGTAGCTCAATGTAGAGCACTTGCCTAGCATGCACAATGCCCTGGGTTCATTCCACGGCACTGCAAAAAAGATGATTAAATAATTAAAAAATGAGTAACAAAAACAGAAATAGAACAAAATACACAGACTGTATCACATACTGGTTAAGTATTATTTCATGAAATTTTGTTACACACAGATACACATATATTTGCATGTCACAATATAAAAATGCATTTTGGTGGTTTACAATCAAACATTTGAAATTCTATGAAATTGGCGGAATTTGTGAACTTCTCAATAAAGTATTAAAATTTGAACCTGAAAATAGGAATTACTTCGTCATCCTGAACCAACATCTGCTTCATTCTGAATTTTGTATTATAATAAAATATGAACTTATAACACAGTACTCTCCATGAACATACTACATGTGGTCTTGTAGATTGTCATTCACTGTCATCCATCAACAAAAGACCTTCTGGAAAAACCAAATTTCTCAAATTGCTACCACTTTAGAATTATTTATGAGATAACATATATGTGTGTGCAAGTAAAAGTTATTAGAAAAGTAAAACTAAAAATCAAGTATTTTTGTTCCATGGTCAAAATGGGCTTAAAATATTCCAAAAATAGAGAAATGAAATTCAGAATAACAAAAACTGGCATACCCTTTTTCCTGTCCCTCTTCCCACAGGAGGATGACACTCAGCTGCTTGTCTAATAGTACAAAGCATTATTTCAATCAAAGCACTCTCTTGTCTGTCTGTTAGAGCTAAAAAAGAAAATCAGAAAGAGTTAACCTATTTCTTCCCATTTTTGCCTCTTGTAACTATTATGTAAGTTTCTTCTGCCTATGAACAGGGAACTGACCTCATGAACAAAAGAAAATCCATTATTATCACAGAAAAGACTAGAACAAGTTAAATCTTACCTTCCTAAATATCAGAATTTTGATTGTTTGCTGTTTATATATATATGGAAAAGTATGAACTCAACAAACATATACACGATATACATAGGCATTTGCTAACAGACCTGGCTAAAAACACTAAATTTTGATAGCAATTAAAGCTTTGTATATCATAGAATATTCATATATATAAATATGACATAGGAAATATGTTTTAGAGTTACGGTTCATTCTACCATGTTCAAGGCCTTGAGTTTCATTTCCAACATTCTCAAAAACAATTATGGAAAATTAATGCTAATAGTAATTTATAGAAAGCAAGATCTATTCTAAAACAGTATGGACGAACAATAACAATATAATGAAACACACTTACCTTCCTCTCCACTAAGAGGCTCTTCTAATAACAAGCTATTCATACATTCCCAGTCTTTCAGGAGCTCAGTAGCACAATCCCACATGCTATCCACAAGGTAAGCTGCATGTTCATGTAACTAAAATTTAGAAATAAAAAGCTCTTAGACAAATAGCACACTAGCCTTAGGACAAAAGAACAAACACTTTGTCCACACCACATTAAAATCTTAGAGTGAAATCTGGTTTGGGGGAACAAACAGATTAAAGAAGAGAGAAATGCTGTAGTGTGCTGTAAACTTTATACTACCTCTTAACATTAACATAAAAATTATTTTATAAAAAGATTAACTTCATTGCTTATTTTGCACTTTTCTTAGTTCTTAGTTAAATTATGATTTTTAAAGTCTTTAGTTTTCCAACTTGGTTGAAGGGTTGTGCTTCATCATGAAACCAACGAATTTGGAGAATATTATTCATTTCTCAAACTATAAAGACAAGTATCTTTCATTAACAGAGAAAGAATATCAATAATTACAAAATTATTGGGTGAAATATATAAAAATGAGCATGGGATTACAAGGTTTTTAACTGATATTAAAAAAATTCATATTTACATAATGAAAGACAAAAACAAATATATATGAATCCTAAATAAATTTTAATTGAGATCTCATAAAATTTGTAAGACAGAATGATAACTGTGAAGATTAATGAAAATTATTTTCTATATTAATATTAATACAAGACATGAAGCTAGGTATTATGGCTTACATGTATAATCTCAGCACTAAAACTAAGGCAGAGACAGGCATGGTAGCACACAGTTTTAATCTATGAGGCAGAGGCAGAGGTAGGCCAGTCTATCCTACAGAGTGAATTCCAGGTAGAAATTTTGTCTCAGAATAATGGGGGGGGGACACCTACTTGAGACAAAGGCACATGGATTGGCACAAGATCATGGTGTCTGAGCTACATAGCTAGTTCCAATCCAGCCTAGGATATAGTGTGATATCCTGTCTCAAACATTAAGAAGCATTAATTTTGAGACCTTACAATATTCTAAGTTGTTCTGTTATAGGGATTGTCCCAGGTCTTCATGTGGGTCCTGAACAACTACAAGAGGGACTATCCCAAAAGTTGTTGCTTGTAAGTGGGACGTGTTCTTCTAGCTGGGCTGCCTTGTTTGTCCTCAGTGGGAGAGGATACACCTACCTTTGCAGAGATATAAAGCGCCAGAGTGGGGGGATAAACTCTATCCGCTCAGAGGACAAGTGTAGGAAGGGATAGGGGAAAGATTGTGGGAAGGAGAGGGGGGGGGGTTTGGGTAAGCTATAAGGTGAATAAGTAAATAAAACCCTTAACTACTTACAAAAATTGAGTAACTTAACCATGATTATATAATCTGTATTGAGAGGAATACAGTTGGTAATAATTCCGAAAATTACACATAAATCATTGGAACTTCTGTCTTATAAAATTAGAAAGCACTTCTAAAAAGTGCAATGAATAGTTTTCTGGTACATTCAGCATTTCATAAGCTGTGAGATTTTTACATATCCATCACTTCAATACCACAATATACACTAACCTCACTTTCCAAGAAGAAAAAAACCAAAGTTTTCACAAGGTTGGCATTTGGGCCTTGTCTTCCCCTTCTTTTCATTATTCCATCCTCTTCTGGATCTCTGCGGCTGAAGAGTCTATGGGCAAAAGAAGAAAAGTACTTGAAAACTTTATCTGCTAATCACAAAAATTAACTGCATATTCCATACTTAAGCAACTAACAACAGAACAATATAAAACTGGGTTGGTAAACATGAAAATACCAAGCAAATAAATGCCACCAAACTTCTCATTTTAAACTTGATACATCTAAGTCATTTAACTTCACAAGATTCTTACACTGAATTATATATTTTATTGAATCCTTATATTCTTTCACACAATTTCTGATCAAAAAATAAAATATTTATAAATAAGTAAAATACATATTTTTCTCAAAAATATAACATTTATCATTCTGTTTTCCTCTTCAAACATTACCTTAACACAGTGGCCCTTTTCTAATGAATAATGTGGTTGTTTTTCCTTAAGAAACAACAAAGGAGAACTAATGTTGGATAATAATTAATAGATAACTAGAGTAAATATCCTAATAGTTACTAAAACCCAAAATAAATATTTTTTCTACCTTTTTTATTGGATATATTCTCTATTTACATTTCATTTCCCTTTTTCTGGTTCGTGCCCTCCAAAGGTCCCACATGCCCTTTTCCCTCCATCCACCCCTTCCCACTTCCCTGTTCTGGTATTCCCTTACACTGATGCTTTGAGCCTTTCCAGAACCAGGGTCCACTCCTTCCTTCTTGTTGGACATCATTTGGTATGTGGATTGTGTCTTTGGTGTCCCAATATTCTAGGCTAATATCCACTTATCAAATGTTAGCCTAATTTGTGTGATTAAACATATTCTCTTTGAAAGACACTATATAATATTTGCTGAATCATGCTTATGATCATATATCCAAAAAGCTGTATCTGAAATGTTAAATACCATTATAAAAGTAAAATAATGGGAATATAAGTTTACTTTTTGTAAAGAAATTCTCCAGCTGCAACTGCTACTGGCCGGTGAGCTGAATAAACCAGATGATAGACATTTTCACAATCTTCTGCTGTTAGAACTTCTTCACTACTCCTGGTAAGAAAGTAGCAATAACAAATTTTATCAATATCATGAGTCTATCAACATTTTATGTACTTAATTTCACAAATTTATGTTCAAAGTATAATTTGTTTGGGTATAATCTTTTGGTAAAATTCTGCCCCAAAATGCTTAGTGTATCAACATCGAAGATAACTGCTATGATATACAACTAAAAATGAATAGAGGGTAGGCATACTGGGTCTTTGCCTGTTATCCTAGCACTTCAAAAACTATAAAGCAGGAGGATCCGACTTTAAAGAACATCCTCAGCTATAGATTAGATTCAAGGTCTGCCTGGGTATATGAGCAGGTGAGAGAGGACCGGACAAAAGTAGGTGGCAAATGGGCAAAGAAAATCTCGAGTCAGTCTCTGTGTCTCTGTCTCTGTCTCACTCTTTCTCTCTCCTCCCCACCCTACACCCACACAAAGCCTGTGTGTCACAATAAATGTGTAGCTACCAGAGGACAAACTATTGGGAGTCAGTTCTCTGTATTTAGACAAGGTCTCTCTTGTTTCTACTGCTGTGCTGCATATTCAAGGTTAGGTGGACTGCAAGCTTCTAGATGGTGTTCTTGTCCTGCCTCCCATCTCACCAGAGACTTGGTAGGGAATGCATACCAATCACATGCAGCTTTGTATGTAAATTCTGGACACTGTAAGGCTTTATGCTTTTATCCAAGGGCCAAAATCCTGACCCATGATGTACTAAAGTTTTGTTAACGCTTGTCTTCTTTAAAAAGAATGCAAATGAACATTACATCTTGGTAAGATTTTGTAATTTTATCCAAAACAATTACAATGTGGTATATTTCATATAAGCAGAGGAAGTAGAAGCTACTATAGTCAATGAGATAATCCAAATAAAATATTAATAGTGGCTACTACTAGTAGGTTAATTTAATATTTCTTACTACTGCTTAAACTCTATCACAAAGAATATATAGATATATAAAATAGTGTGTGACCATTTTCGATTTGATGAATTTTGCCAAGATATACTTTGAGTAATTTACACATGTTCTAGCTTGCTCTCTATAACAGTAAAAATAATATTGGCCAAAACCAACTTAGGGGAGGAAAGAGTTTACTGGATCTTACAAACTGAATATATCATAGAGGGAAGCTAAGGCAGGAACTCAAAATACAGGAACCTGGAGCAGAAACAGAAGCAGAGACCTTGGTTTCTCTGCCTTGCTCAGCTACTTTTGTTACACAGTCCAGGTCCACCTTTCTAGGAAAGGCAGTGTGCAAAGTGCAAGAATCCCTACTATATCAATAAGCAATTTTTTAAAAGGCTACATAAGCATGCCAAAAGGACAGTCTAGCAGATATAATTTGTCAATTGAGGTTTCTTCTCCCCAGGTGACTATGGTTTGTGTCAAGTTGGCAAAAGTCTAATCAATACAGACCAACTCATTCTCCTCCCACACCGCATATGGGCATAGCTCTACAGAAAATTGAACAAATAAAGTATGTTACTACCCCCAAGTAATTTTTTTAAAAAGTGGGAACATCAGACCAGTCTGTGTATGCTCTTTGGATGGTGGCTCAGTCTCCAAGGGGTCAGGGTTAATTGACACCAATGGTCTTCCAGAGAGGTTGCCATCCCCTTCAGTTGCTTCAATCCATCTCCTAACTCTTCCACAGGGGTCCCCAAACTCTGTCCGATGCTTGGCTATGAATATCTGAATCTGTCTCAGTCAGCTGCCTTGTCTGGCCTCAGTGGGAGATGGTACACCTAATACTATAGAGACATGATGCCCCAGGACGGGGGAATACAAGAAGGGGAGGCACCCTCTCAGAGCCAAAGGAGAGAGAGGATGGGAAGGGAGAGCTATGCGAGGGGATACAGGAAGGGGCCAACATTTGGGATGTAAATAATAAAATAATAATAAAAAAAAAACAAAAAAGTGGAGAAATCTCACTTAAATGTGATGTCTCTGCAAAAGACTATATTTTCATATGGTTAATTTCTATTTTCTTTGGGGTTAAAGAACTGATCTATAATTTTTGGCTAATTTCCTATGAAATTTCTGTACCTTCAATTGTTGTAAGGAAATTAGCGCCTGGATGCAAATATATGAACTGAGCTAAGTACATAACATACTAAGCAAGCAGTATACAATGGAGCTATATTTTCAGCCCTATTTCTACTTACAAACAGAAATGTCTCCCTGTCTCCCCGAACATATCATGTGCTAGAATTAAAGATCTGTACTACCACACCCAGATTAGTGGGTTCCTCCCATCCCTCAATACAACATACTTCACTAGAAACACATACACATACACAGAGAGACACACACACATTACTAGCTATATTTTTTTTAACCAAGGAAAATCTACACTTATCCTACAATAGAATATATATATTTCACTGGTGAAAAGGCTGTGGATGAATTGGAGCTCTACATAAAATGTTGGTAGGAAAGTACATCAACATAACCATTCTAAAAAACAATGGTGTTTCCTAGAAAATTAAACACTGTGCTGACAATGTAGCCCAGATAATACACTATATGGAATGCCATGTGAATAGTTCACGGTTCAATTCCCAGCAACCTCTTCCCTAATACCTCCAAAATTCAGAGAATTACTATACCATTTAGCAATTTCTTTTCTGGGTATACACAAAAGTACTTGAAACAAGGTCACATGTACCGAAACAACTATGCTCATAGATAAAAAAAATTTTAACAGCCAAAGATGGAAAATAGCCCATGGTTCCATCAAGAGATGAATGGAAAACTGTAATATGCTATACGCATACAGTGAAATAATATCCAAGAAAAGAGGAAAAGCAATTCCTAAAACATGTTTGTGTGTAGAAAAATCAAAGGACAAGTTTTTGTGAGAATGTCAGAAAAAGGAGGAACTACATATTTAATGATAACAAATCTAAAATACAATGATCTTCAAAAGTTCAAGAGATAAACACAGGTGACAGTTGCCTAGCTTTAAAAATACCTATTGCCATGCCTGTAATCCCAGCACTTGGGAGACAGAGGCAGGCGGATTTTTGAGTTCGAGGCCAGCCTGGTCTACAGAGTGAGTTTCAGGACAGCCAGGGCTACACAGAGAAACCCTGTCTCAAAAAAATAAAAAAAAATACCTATTGCCACTAATCCTTAGGCTTAATAGTCAAAATAGCAACTTCTATGTTCTATATTTTTCATTGCAATTGTTTTTAAAAAGTGGAAAACCTTTGTAGCACCACTATCACATATTAATACAGTATTATATAATTCAGACTTATTCACCAGTACTATAGAAGCATAATATATATCAATAAATGTTCATACTAACAAAGTAACATACTTTTACCTGTTCAATGAAAATATTTCTACAGCATCAAGACCAGCTTAAAAAAAAAAAAAAAGAGAAAACTCCCAAGAGAATTGGAAGAAATAAATTCTCAATTATAATTTCACAGACTCAAAGAGTTCATTTTTCCTGTGTTTTCTGAACTTTACATGAAGAAATTAAATTTCTAGCTGGGGTCAGGTTTGGAGTAATTCACACCTGTAGTCTCAGCTAGAGCCTAAAGCAGAAAATATACCTGAACTCAAAGTCCGCAACCACTCTGGGGAACATAATAAGACATCTACGGATGGTCAGACGGAGGAATGGGCGAACAGACAGAAGATTAAAACTTCTAGCCTAAAATGTTATGACTGAAGCTATTAAAATTTAGTCATAAATGTGAACCAAGCATACATTAACATATTATCGAAATATTGACACTTGTAATACAGGAATATATACTTACTGTAAAACAAGAGTGAGTAACTTTATTGCTTGTACTGCAACATCATATTCTTTGTCAAGGGTCATAGACACAATTCTATCCTAAGGGAAAAAATAAAGTATTTTTAATGGAAAAGAATATAATTACTTCAAATTACCAATAATTTTAAACACTTGATGAAAACTAACCTTGAATCGACTGGTAAATAGTTCCAGTTTGGAATTAAGCTCTTTGTTATAATAAAGCCCTTGTAAAGCAGTAAGACATTTGAGTCTTACTTCACCTTGCTAGAAGAAATGGAGAAAATATATTAAAACCATGTATTTCCAAGTTTAAGTCTTAAGTATATGTTTTCTACTAAATGTAAACAGAAAGAATAATATTTGATAATGAAAAAATATCAGTATAAATGTTTAAGATTGAGCCGTCACAAGATTACTATTTCTATAAGTTGACAGCATTTCTCAAAAATTTATCAGAGCAAAACTCCTGTGAAAGGAGATAGTAGCATATTTCATTATATTCAAGGTTAATGAGTTAGCTTTAAAATGATAGTTTAAGAGAAAAAACCCGCCGGGCAGTGGTGGCGCATGCCTTTAATCCCAGCACTTGGGAGGCAGAGGCAGGCAGATTTCTGAGTTCGAGGCCAGCCTGGACTACAGAGTGAGTTCCAGGACAGCCAGGACTACACAGAGAGACAATGTCTCAAAAAGCCAAAAATAATAATAATAATAATAATAATAATAATAATAATAATAAAGAAAGAAAAAAGAAAAAAACCTGTATTAAATAACATTCAGAAGCCCAAGATTAAGATGTAATGACTAAGATACATCATAATGGAGCTTTTTTTTTTTAGATTTGTTTATTATTATATGTAAGTACACTGTAGCTGTCTTCAGACACACCAGAAGAGGGAATCAGATCTTATTAGGGATGGTTGTGAGCCACCATGTGGTTGCTGGGATTTGAACTCAGGACCTCTAGAAGAGCAGTCAGTGCTCTTAACCGCTGAGCGAGCCATCTCTCCAGCCCAAGATACATGTTTATTATTATTAATACAAGATAAAAAATTAAAGAGAAACTGAACTGTAGGGCTGTGGGAAGAATGCAAAGCAATGTCTATGGCTTAATGGTTTAGGGGAATTTGTGCTACTGATCAAGTTTTGACAAAACAGATAGAAGAGAATATAAAGAAAGGCTACAAGGGATGTAGCCAAAAATATGCATCCACATGGATATCTATCTTTCTTTCTTTTTTTTCTTTTAAACATGATCTATAAATAATCCTGGCAGTTCGGGAGGTGACTTTGTAGCTCAGGCTGGCTTCAAACTCAGAGAGAACTTCATTTCAGCCTCCAGAGTGCTGAAATTTAAGACATGTACAACCACACCTAGCTAAGATACTTAATTTATATATGAGACCCGTATACTCACATCTATGTATAGATGGAGGAATCAATGAGGCACATCTTACCTTATCATGCATAGTCCAACCAACATATTTTAAATAGCTGTCATTAAGGAAGGCATCACTATACATCTTCATCCAAATGCCAATCTCTTCGATGCATATAGCTCTGATTTCAGCTATTGCATCCCTAAATGGAGGAAGGACAAGTAACATAATCAGTGGTACTATATGATTGGGCATATGGACTATTGAAGAGATGCCCTGTACCTCTCACCTTAATATCCCATCAACATTAACTTCTGTCGAGGACTAAAAGGAACTTAAATGAAACCTGGTTCCAAATGTCAACATGCTTGCCATCTAACTGGCAAAGAAGAATAAAAATACTTAAAATATCCAAAGTTGATTCACTGCTTAGTTGGTTAAAAAAAAATCCTGCTTTCACCTTTCACTCTAGACCAGCCATCTCAAACGTTCTAATGCTGCAACCCTTTAATAAAAATGTTGTGGTGACCCTGAACATAAAATTAAATTCACACTGCGAATCCATACCTGGAAATTTGCTACTGTTGTGAATCATAATATACAAGCATCTGTATTTTCTGATAGGGGACACCATTGAGAGGGTCATTCAATCCCAAAGAGGCCCTGACTGGGTCTAGACCTTATCCCAATCTTTGCTTACAACTGTGTTCAGAAGATAACAGGCAAACAAGCATAGCAAGATCATAGTCTTCCATGTATAATTACTTTATAGCCATATTAATTAGGCCAACCTATGATCTGTACTCTTGAAAATGCAAATCTGTATCACCCTATTTGGGTATTACTAAGCCATTTTGAATTCATCTTTTGTATAGTGGTTAGTCATAGAAAGCAGAGCAATAACATAGAGAAGAATGTTTTAAGAAACTAGAATAATCAATGAACACAAATATGATAAGGGAATAAGCTAAGAGAACAGTGGTAAGAGAAACAAAACAGCAAGAATTAATATGAGAATAGTATAAAACAAGCATTTCAGGGGTTCAGTAAGTACCAAGTAGAGGAAATGAGGTTGAATAAAACATAGTAATGTCTGCAAATGTTATAAACTGTGATAGGATTACCTTTTTCATCTTCTAATTCAAAATAACAGAAGCATCTTACAATAATCTATCCAAATTTTCCCAGTGAAATTAAATAGAAGGGCCAGGAATCAGCAACACAATATACCCAAAAGCAATTAAGTATTTTATATACTAACTGAAGATGAGTACTTTCCCTTTGCTGGACTATGACAACTCAAACAGAGCGTCACCCTTTATTCAGGAAACATCAATGTCAGAGCAGTAAAATGCATTTCCCAGACTTACTTAGTGGCAAAGCTTAGTCTCCAAAGAAAAAAAAATTTCAGATATTTTCCTTATTTGCATTTCTGCTCTGAAACCCCCTATCCCATCCTCCCCCACCCCCCACCCCCCACCCCCACCCCTGCCCTCCAACCCACTTACTCCTGCTTCCCTGTCCTGGTATTCCCCTATTCTGGGGCATTGAGCCTTCATAGGACCAAGGGCCTCTGCTCTTATTGATACCCAACAAGGCCATCCTCTGCTATATATGCAGCTGGAGCCATGTGGCCACCCCATGTGTACTCTTTGGTTGGTGGTTTAGTCCCTGGGAGCTCTGGGGGTACTGGTTAGTTCTGCCTGACAAATACAGAGGTGGGTGCTCTCAGCCAACCATTGGATTGAACACAAGGTCCCCAATGGAGCAGCTAGAGAAAGGACCCAAGGAGCTGAAGGGGTTTGCAGTCCCATAGGAGGAACAACAATATGAACCACCCAATCTCCAAAATTTATCTTACTATAATCTCTATTACAGTATACTGTCTATCTCAACCACTTGCCTTACCTGTATCTATGTACAAACACTCCTTTAAATATTGCATTCATCATATTTTCTATCTCATCTTGATTCTCCTGAAGCTATAAAAAGAACAGATCATTTTTTGAATTACAAAAAAGCACAATCAAAAGAACATATAAATTATGTTATTTTATTATAAATGTTTATTTATTATAAATTATAATAATAATAAAATAAATTATAATAAATTATTTTATTATAAATAAAAATAAACAGATTTTCACTAGCATTTAGAGACAAAAGAATATTATTCTATTGGATAAAAGTAACCACAAAGGGAAAAAAAAGTTGGCTACCAAGCAAATAACATCCCTTGTTTCCTCAAATATATGACTTAACATCTAAAATTTCGCAGGTTATTTTTTCTAACACTTACAAATTTCCACTAAACAATAAACACTTAAGTATTTCCACTTATAATGAGTATTCACATAAAAAATTCAAAAATTTTTCATTCATATAGATTTAAAGAAGTATTTGTCTTTGCTTACTTTTTCTTCTTTTTATTCCAAGACAGGGTTTCTCCATATAAGCCTGGCTGTCCTGGAACTCCCTGTATAGACTAGGCTGGCCTTGACCTCAGAGACCTGCTTGCCCCTGCCTTGAGTGCTGGTACTGAAGGTGTGAGCCGTCATCGCCACCCAGGTTCTATTTACTTTTTTCTTTTTAAATTTTACTGAGTCAATTTATTTGATTAATTCATAAATAACCAATTTAAAATTTTAGCTTCTACTTCTACAATAAAATAAAATAAATAAAATAAAATAAAATAAAATAAAATAAAATAAAATAAAATAAAATAAAATAAAATAAAATAAAATAAAATAAAATAAAATAAAAATTAAATTATAAATAAAATTTAAAAAATTAAAAAACCTCTCCCAGGGTCAAGTAAATAAAGTTATCATGACAACTATTTGAATTAAATTTCATATATTAGAATTTTCACATTAGTTGGATTATACAAAAATTTAAATCTCATTATGAGATAGAAAAGCATAAATAATGAGAAAAGTTATAAATGCAGCATCGAAAGATTTTATCTGTTACGTTTAGGATTACAGTTAAAACTGAACTTCCTCATTTGAAGCTGAATTTTATAAGCAGAAAACTATGTGTCACCTACTATAAAGGAATGAATGACTTGCTGGGCAGTGGTGGCGCACGCCTGTAATCGCAGCACTCTGGAAGGCAGAGGCAGGTGGATCTCTGAGTTCTAGGCCAACCTGGTCTATAGAGTGAGTTCCAGGACAGCCAGGGCTACACAGAGAAAAAAAAAGACTTAAAAATACAAAAAGAAAAGTCAAACCACATGATGAAACCCCACACCTTTAATCACAGCTCTCAGGAGGCAGAGACAGGTAGATCTCTGAGTTCTGAGCCAGACTACGCTATTAAACGGACAAACCCGGATTTGAAAAATAAAAAGATAGAAAGGCTTTAAGTCGTTTTAAAAGCGGAGTTTATATATTAACTACAAAATCCCATTTCATGCCATCGATAAGCTGAGGAAGAGAGTGAATAATACTAAGGCTTAGATAACTTTCCAGACTGATTCAAATCATGTTATTTAAGCATAATAAATTCTCAATGGTAGCCTACTCAAAAACTGTACCAGGTATTCTTGGTATGGATAGTTAATAAAACAGGGGCATAACTCTTGGACCTGGTAAAGCACGTACTTGGTACTCATAAGGTCCTAGGATCAATCTTTACCACGAACAAACAAACAAACAAACAAATAACTTTAATAAATTACCTGAACCTAGAATGTTATAATTGACGGTAAGCACATTGCTTGCACAATAGTAGACTAAATACTTACTACTAAAGCTTACCTCTTTACGCTTTTGTAACAGGAGTTCTAGCCTTTCATTGGCTCGTTTTCCAATCATTTTATTCCGTTCTGCCTCATACTGTCTTTGTGTGTTATCCATATTAATGCTAAGATTTAGTGCCACATTTACCAAAGCAGTCATCAACTTCATAGCTAGGTTTTAAGGGAAAAATGTTGAAATTAGTGTAATAAAAACTACATTAACTAACTAATTAGTGTTAATTGTACTAACAAGATCAAATTAAAAGCAATTGAGTGAAGAACATCTAATCTGCTTTTGACAAAATTAAAGTATACAACTACTATGAATGATAACAGTACATAATATATATAGAGTAAACTGTCTAGCTAATACTTATTATGGATTGGGTTATCTTTCAGTCTTCACAAATGCCCACCAAAGTAAGTGCTAAGGATATTAAAATTCAAAGATATTGAGAAAACTGGGTCCTTGGCCTGGAGAGACAGCTCAGCAGTTAAGAACACTGTTCTTCCAGAGGACCCAGGTTCAATTCTCAGCACCTATATGAAAATCTTAGACCCAAATCGAACTCCATTTCTAGGAAATAAAAGCCTCTTATGTGCACCCAAAGCAACAGACACACACACAGTGTACAAACATATACATATAGAATAAAATGTTTCCTACAGTAATTTCTACAAATTATGATTCATCTTCTAAGTAAATTATAGTTTTTCATCTGCCTAAAGTAGGAAGATCAAATAAAAGAACTTTGAGACGGAGCCTCACATGCTGGCCTCTATGTCATGGTAAACCTCCTGCATAAGCTTCTTGAGTCCCAACTTTAACAGCCTGATAATTCTGTCCTTTCTTTACTATACTTCAAACAACCTGTCGTTGTATGATATTATAATGGAAAAGTATACCTTTATTTGTGGCTACTATGCCTGCATAAACTATTTAACAACCTGAGAAAAGAATCAAAAGCAAAAGTACCAATCGATTCCCAAACACAGGTTCATAGTGAACTGCAGAAACCGATTAGTGGTCACTATATTAAAAAAAAAAAAAAAAAAAAAGCAGCACTCAGGATGCAGAGGCGGTTTGAGTTCAAGGCTAGAATGGTCTGGACAGTGAATTTTATGCCAGACAGAACTACACAGTGAAGGGCTATCTCAAAAATACTTAAAAGAAAAAGGAATTCATATTATTACTACTTGTTTCCTCCTTTGATGGTAAGCGTTCTTGTCTCTAACTGAAAAGAATGTCCAGAAGAAAATATTTCAAAATACCAACCTGCCAGGGTGCTTGTATGTCGAAATGCCCGGACTTGGGAGTCAGACAATCCAGTAAGAAGTGAAATGACAGTGTCCATCATATACTCATCATATATGATACTATATTGACATTGCCGTACTAACACACCAATGAACTCACAGAAGCTGGACTTGAACTTCTTCCACTGAGGACCAGCCATGGTAAGTGGGTAATCCCCACTATCCTAAAATAAAAATGTTTATACAGCATTTCATTTCAAGTTCATGACTTATTTCATCTGCTTTTAATAAATTCTAAACCATGAAAATACGACTATATCGTACCTTCTTTTCAACAATAAATTCTCAAATAAAGCAAAAGAACATGCAAAGATAGATGTGTACTTCTTTAAACACTGCGCTTTTATTTAAAATCAAAGTAGGCATTTTAATGAACTTCATGTAAATCAATGAAATTAAATATTAATTACTGAGGTTAAAATATTAAGGTTTCCCTCATCAAAGTTGAACTTTCTTCTGAAAAGCACAAATATACCTACTAAATTTCTTTTGAACAAAAACAAACCAAAATTATTTCTTCAGATTCAAAATAACAAAATTGTATTCTCAGCCAGTTAAACAGAATAATACATAAAGCAAAAGACAGTTAAATTTTGATTAGTTTTCAGGACACCAGATAGTCAATGGACATAAATAGTAGAATACTGGCCAGCATGAGTGTGGGTTTAAATTTGATCCCAAGCAACAAGTTACTACAGTTCTCAAATTCATGTTAAATCATTTTGTGTCTCTTGCTAGAGGCCCTTCTAGAACTTTTATATACTACTGATTTCTGAATTTATATATACAATGAATATATGTGTACATCCATGCATGCATGTTTGCATCATGCTTTGGATGGAACCCAGGGCCTTAATCTTGGCATGTTCTCTACTACTAAGCTAAGCCCTCAGCGTAAGACTATATTCTGATGATATATTGAGGATATCAGTTTACATTCAGAATGGCAAATACTCCCATTTTTGTATAAAGAAAAACTTGATCACTTAAACCTTTACTACTGAAAGATTAATACCACTGCTCATAAATACCTTCCTGCTACAAAGGGCCTGATAAACAGCACTTAGTGGCATCAAAACCATTTAACAACTCATCTGTCTCTTACAATGATAGCTGAAAGCTTTTTCATTAGACAGAGTAAGAAAAAAATGAGCAAATAAAACAAGTGAGACAAGAGTTTCTACTTAAAAATTCAACTTGTTTTAGAAGTGTAAAATTCCTAGAACTATAACTATGAACAAAACAAACCCAAATTTGTGTCCTGATGAAAATTTCACATTAGTAAAGCTACCAATAAAATATTTCAATGATATCATGAGGCAATCAGCTTCAACATATACTTTTGTTTCTTACAGTTGAATTATAAGTGTTTTATGTAATAATCTATATAATTCTTTAAACTACCTAGCTCCTCAATCTGAAATCTTCCTTTTCCAGTATTTCAGAATGTTATATTTTCAATTATATTCTCAGGTTTTTATATTTACAATAAGTTATTAACATCTTGCAGTGTGCATAAAATTTTAAAATGTTATGCAATTCTCATAAATTATTCACCTTTTGACACCAGATAATGGCTATTGCCTATTGACTTTCTAGTGTCTTAAAATGTCACTTTCAGAGTATCTTAATATCCTCACTTAAGATTAATGTAATGACACTGGTGCTAAGACAACTTACCTGAAGTTGCATAGCTATCACAACAATAGCTATAATATTAGTAATTAAAAATATTTGAGCACTAAGGCATGGTAGACATGCATAAAAATTTTAAAACATTTAGAATGTTACCTCGTCAAATTCCTCTGTCATTTTTCGAATTATCTCAGAGTTTTGCATGTGTCTAAACATCTCTGCTGTGACGACTCCTGAAATTTCCAAGTATCAAAAGTTAATAAATGAAGTAATGTAAGTTAATGAAAAGAACTGACAGAGAATGTATAATATCACATCTAATAAGTCTACATTCACAATAAGAGCATATTTCTTAACCTCACACTGCTAATAGGCATGCTTCTTCTGAGCATGATTAATTACTACACATGTTAATTTACTCATACTATGATATGCTATGAAGCAACTGACTGTCTATTCTGGGGAACAGTTTGGGGGCACTGATTTAATATCATGTCATATCTAGATACAATATATGCATAGCATCCTGTTTTTTAATATTATTTATACTATATAATACAAAGTTAAACCTATGGTTCTTATAGTGTATCATTGTTTGGACAATAAGAACAAGTAAAACTTCAACTTTTAAAAAGGATTTAAATATCCAGATATGACATCTGGTACCTATAAAAGAATAAACAATCAAGGATGAATGTAAAGACCAGGAAAAGTAACAGGCACTGTTTACCATGCTCCTTTAGTGGACAATACTATGCACAAAACAACTACATACTGACATACTCTAATCAGACTATAGATGTCAGTAGCAAGTTATAGGTCCAAAGAGCTTGTGGACATTAAAAATTTGTAAAGCTATCTTCAGCAGAAGAGACGCACTGTCAAGTTTTGGGGGGTAATGAGGAACACTGCCACCTATAATTCTGTGGATGAGAAGTGCTACTTACCAACATCAAAAGAACTAACCCATTCCTGACATGTGTCCTTGTCTTTCTTAGCCTGTGTAGCCTGTGTTGTTCAGCAGGGGCATTGTTGACCCGTTTTAAATATCTCCATTTTAACTCTTTCTATGTACATGGCTGAGGGCAGGTGAGCCTCCCCCATCCCTCACTCTCCCATGCCTTTCCCATTTTCTTCTCCCCATTATTTCCTTCTAATCCTCTACACATTGCGGACTGACCTGGAAGATTCGTACCTACTGGCTAGTTTACAGAGTGCTACAAGGTGCTAGGTGCACTACCAATGGGAGCAAATACTCATCAATTCTACCATCTAGAAGATGAAAGCAGTAACTGGCACCATTTTCAGAAAAAGAACTGAGACCTTCCTTAGCACAGAAGCTACTACTATCATTCTGCTAAATGGACATAGTATTAAAGTAATTCTGAATGACTTCTCATCATACCCACAGATTAATTATTTAGGGATAGTAATCAAAACAGAACTAACAGTCAAGGTACAGAGAATAAGAGTCTGTAGAATTCTAAGCCCTGAACTGTAAGCATATATACTGATCCCCCTCCTCCTCCCAAGATTTGGTTGACATTGTGGAAGGTGGAGCAGAAAGAACATAAGAAACAGAGGTGATGAGTAAGTACAAGAAAACACTGTCTCTGGACACAGCAGAGCAGCTGCACATATGTGCTCACAGTGACTGAAACAGTATGTGTAAAACCTGGGAAATGGAAAACTGCTTTTCTCTAAGAGTGCAGCCCCTAGAAAGCTGACCATGTTCCAGGAGAAAGCCACAGATTCAAGAACATTTTGACAGCACAACTTAGCTTTGGTGAATTTCAACAGAAGGAGATAAGTTGGGTGGGTAGGGTTTAAGAAAGGATGAATCTGGGAAAAACTGAAGTATGATCAAAACACACTTATGGAATTCTCAAAGATCTGATTAAATAGTTAAAAAGAATAATATAAATTTGATGCCTAAAAATTTGAAAGAGGGAAGGAAAGGAAATAAATCATTAAAAGTAGAACACAGTAAATTCCCTGATGAATAATAATGCCAATCCTCCCTTCCTCACAAACAACATGATAGCCAGCAACCCAAAAATAAGCAGAGAAGTATCAAAGGGCAGGAAATAGAGATGCCAGTAACTTGGTCCCTGAATCCTGAGTCACACAAGGCCACAGCCTGCAGTCAGAAGATGTGCAAGACAGGAAGTGGAAGTGCTAAAAACTGGCAAACAAAACAATGATAGGTGACCAGGAAAGAGAAAACAAGCAAAAAACCTGGGCTGGCACCAATAGCAACAACAAAGTGGCCTGGAGTCCCTCTCAGTATAGCCATGATCCCTAACTGAGCAAACAACTGCAGGGGTGATCAATCATATTATAGTAAAATGAAATAAATGTAGACCCTAAGGCTACAATACGGGGTAATCTAAATGACTACACACAGAGAAACTCCTAACACATTTAGAAATGAATCCTACCAAAATAATTTTATCTGTTAAGGTATAAATTCTGATAATATAGAAATTAAGTATTTATAAAACAAATACATCAATACCCAAATAGACATAAGAAAGTTTAACACATCAAAGTCTTAGAAATCTGGTTTACAGCAAGTATACAAATGTTCATTCAGCAAGTTCTTATTCATAATAAAAAAGGAACACAACACAAAGGGGGAATCTAAAAAGGAAAAACACATAGAACTTTTTTTTTTTGAAACAGGGTTTCTCTACATAGCCCTGGCACTCACTCTGTAGGTCAGGCTGGCCTTGAACTCAGAAATCCCCCTGCTTCTGCCTCCCAAGTGCTGGGATTAAAGGCATGCACTACTACCTGGTAACACTGAACTTAACCACAAAGTTTTCAAACTAGACTAAAGCAGGTAAAATACTAAATGGCAGCTGTTTTCACTTTAGCTAAATCAAGGAAACTAGGCAGCTCTCTCCACTCTGTCAAGACAAGATTTTACATTTCTTAAGACTGTTCCAGTGTAATCCTATAGCCCACCGTAATCAGGAAACAGACTGAGAACATTTGAGCAAAGTGTGGCAATGTGCCAATCTGAACAGCATGAGACTTCATCTCAAAAAACTTTTTTTATTCTTAATACTAACCAAGTCAATGACAGTATGAAGCTGCCCATGATCTTGACGGAGTTGTTTACTGATCCAAATGAGACTGTGTCTAAAATATCAATTTACATAATTCTGTTGCATAGCTAAATCTGTCCCTAAAGAGTTTTGTCCTAAGTTAAAGCAAATCTATATTTTGTTCTTTTCCCACTCCTATTTCAAAATATTTTTAAACTAAGTAAAAATATATAATTTGAAACCTACAAAAGGGCAATTTCACTGCAGACTGCTATTTATGAGTTTTAACCCCTACACTCTATTATTCAATATCATAAACATGAAACTATATCTTCATTATTTACCTTCCCTCCTTTTCATTCCCTTTCATCCTAAACCAGATGCAAAAATGAGAAAATCTAATAAAATACCATAAACATTATAAATTGCTAAGTTTTTAGATAAATTTCACACAGAATATACCTTTGTTAACACAGTTTCTTTCTCTTGCTTTGGTCTTTGCCTTTCTCCTTATACATTTTACACAGATATAGTGTAAATAATTCACTACCTTAACATTATTTTTCATGAGAAGGGATAACATTACTTGAAGAAGTGGCTATTTGAGAGCTTATGATTCTAAAATAAATATTTTACCTTTGCAGCCTGAACACTGAATAAAAAAGTTGATAAGGTCAAGAAGTGCTATATCTCGGTCATGCTTGTAGGATTCGATCCAATCATCCACCACCGACTAGAACAGAAGAAAAAAATCATTCATTTTTAATGACTAAGAAACAATTCTAATGAAAGTCATGAAATTTGATAGAATGTAGTATCACATTAATACAGATATTCATATTTTTAAATTGAACATTTGATCTTAATTTTAAAGAACTAAATTCAAAAAAAGCCTGCCTTGATAACAATCTTCTATTCATTCATTATTTTAAAAGAGAACTGAGACAATGAGATAATACAGCAGGTAATGGTCCTCAGTACCCAGTTTGAAGACCTGAGTTCAATCCCTAAGACTCAAATAATATTAAGGGAAGAAAGAGTCCCAGCCCCCATGACTTATAAGATGACTGCCACAGGAAAGACATACACACATGTGCAAACACACCCATACATACACGAACTTCTAACCAATTAAAAATTTCTGAAACCACAAACTATGTTACAGCATTCTGTTCTCTAGTTTATAATTAGGTCTTGGAGACTTTAATAATAACCTAGAAAGTATATAACCCGCAAATTTTCTATTAAAAAAAAAGATTCCTTTTCACAAGTGTCACACTAGCATCTTATGTTTTTATCATGATAGATAGGTACATACTTGTGTGAATACTCATGTTCAAACAAAAACAAACACCATTTTTAAAAATCTAAAAATTTGCCAGGCAGTGGTGGTACACAGCTTTAAACACAGCACCTGATAGTCAAAGACAGACAGATCTCAGTGAGTATGTGGCCAACATGGTCTACAGAGTGATTTCCAGGATAGCCAAAGGTTACAGACAAACCCTGTCTGGAACCATCCTTCCCTCAAAGAAAAAAATCTAAAAATAAAGTGTATTTGTTTCTCTGTGGTATTAATAATATCCTAGGAAATATATTATCCTTAAATTCTCTGTATAAGAAAGTAAATACCTGGGAGCGTTCAGGTAAGTTTGGCCAAAGACATGGAGTGAGGCTTTAGCTAGCTTCTGCCTATGGTCAGTGTGTGGATAGCAGCTTTGGAAAACTGCCCTCATGTAATAACCTTACTTGAGTATTTTCTGGTGAAACACCAAACCAGGAGGCACACTTTTGAAACCTCTTCAATAGGTCCTTTGAAGGTCTTTGATCCTGACTTATTAAACAGTGCTTTCTTGATAGTTTAAGTGTTTAATTTTTGAGGGGATTGATGGTACAAATGTGCTGGTTGAATTTTACAAGTAGGATCGCCAGTTGCAAGTTCCTTTTATCTTCAGCAAGTAAGGTATTTATAACATTGTTCACCTGCCTTTATGAACTCGAATCAACCCATGGAGCAGAGTGTTGATGAACTGAACTGTCCTGCTGATGAAATGGGGGTGTGGTGTTGTTAACTGACGTTGACAGCATAACAAGTGTTTCTTGCTTACACTTTGACCAATATTAAAAGGCTGAGAATTTTAAATGCACAAACTGTGTTGAATAAAAATGACTAGGAGAAGATGAATTTGAATAGAACATGCCACACAATGTTGAAAGGCCACAGTGAATTCCCCTAAAATTTAAATCAAATAAAGAGGTATTCATACACAGATGTACATATATATGAGATAAAACCCAAAATAAATGAGAAAACATAAAAGCTTTTATAGTAGCCGGGCGGTGGTGGCGCACGCCTTTAATCCCAGCACTTGGGAGGCAGAGGCAGGCGGATTTCTGAGTTTGAAGCCAGCCTGGTCTACAGAGTGAGTTCCAGGACAGCCGGAACTACACAGAGAAACCCTGTCTCGAAAAACCAAACCAAACCAAACCAAACCAAAACAAAACAAAACAAACCAAACCAAACCAAAACAAAACAAAACAAAACAAAACAAAACAAAACAAAACAAAACAAACCAAAAGCTTTTATAGTGGTGGACCCTAATAATAACATGTTTGTGAAAAAGGCAAATTTGATGTTAAATGCATAAATCCTAACTAAATAAGAAAGTCAATTCATAGATCAGGTGCTCAATACTCCTGTAAACTTATTCCAGTATAAGACCAGTTGACATATTTGCAAATATTAAAACTAATGCTGAAATTCATAGCTATAAAGGAAACTAAATATACAAATCAGTATTTATTTTAAAAAAAGGAAATATCTGACCTAGAGAGTTCGTTCAGTGGGTCAAATGTCTGCCTCATGAGCTTTGGGCCCTAACTTAAACCCCAGAACGAATGTAAAAGCTGTATGGCCTTGTGGATATGCTTGCACTCCTGTGATAAGCAGGCAGAAACAGAGGATCTCTAGCAGGTCTAGCCTAAATTGAAGTGCACCAAGCCAATTAGGGACTCCAGTTCAAGGAAAGTAGACAGCATTCCTGACGGTGACACAACTAAGGCTGTCATCTCACTCTGCATACACGTGGCCACACACCTGAGTGATATATGTGCACCTGTACAAATATGAAAGCGTGTATATACACAGATACATTTAAAAAAAGAAAGAAGCCGGGCGGTAGTGGCGCACGCCTTTAATCCCAGCACTCTGGGAGGCAGAGACGGGCGGATTTCTGAGTTCGAGGCCAGCCTGGTCTACAGAGTGAGTTCCAGGACAGCCAGGGCTACACAGAGAAGAAACCCTGTCTTGAAAAAATAAAATAAATAAAGTAAAATAAAATAAAAGAAATAAAAAAAGAAATAAAAACTGGTAGACTCATGCTTCATGATTTCACACCTACTACAAAGACAACAATGAAAATATAGATTCATTCAATAACATGTATTCACCAGAAATAAACTCTAAATAGCCATAGTCATGAACTTTTCAACAAAGATCCCTAGTCAATTCAATGTGGGAAGTGGTTCAGCAGATGACTCAGGGAAAACTGGATAAATCAAGTTGGACACTGTTTTGTCATACTTAAACGAGTTAACTCAATCAGTGAGATACCTTTAAAAAGAAGCAAAACCTCTAAACAGTACTAGAAGAAAACATTACAATAGACCACTATAAAGGTATAAACACAAGAAAATTGAACATGACTTATTCAAATTGAAAATTTCTTATATTTCAAACGCTTCATCAAGAAAGTGAAAGATTAGGGGAAGGGGTATTTTTAAATCACATATATGACAAGGTATGTGTATACAAAATATGTAAAAAAAAAACTTTCAATACTAAAGTAATTTTTTAAAAAGATAGGATAAAGCCTGGAGAGATGGCTCAGAGGTTAAACTGCTCTTCCAGGGAATGTGGGTTTGGTTATTAACACCCAAAGGGTCTGTAACTCCAAGGAATCCAATGTCTTTTTCTAACCTTAAAGGGCACTAGGTATACATGTGCTATACTTACATGCAGACAAGACACACAGAGATGCATAGATGGATGGAGACTGACAGCCAAACAGGCAGTCAGGCAGGCAGACAGGCAGGCAGACAGGCAGGCAGGCAGGCAGGCAGACAGGCAGGCAGACAGGCAGGCAGACAGGCAGGCAGGCAGGCAGACAGGACAGACAGGACAGACAGACAGACACATAGACAGACAGATACAACTAAACATACATGATTCTGTTAAGGCAATAAATGGACAATAAACACATGAAAAGATGTTTAATACAGAAAACAGAAAATTACCACTTCTTACTTACTAAAATGATTGTAATTTTTTAAAACTACAGTAACAGGCATTGGCAAAGCTATGAAAAGATCAAATGTTAAAACACTGCTACCAAAAATGTGAAATGGTAGTCACTTTGTAAAAATATTTTGGCAACTTCCCAAAAAGTTAAATATAGATTTAGCACATGACATTGCAATTTGACACTCAGGTATATATTACTCAAGAGAAATAAAAGTATATGTCTAAGCAAACAATTGCACAGCACTTCAAAATTGAAGTTGTGAAAAACTAAATGTATATGAATGTATAACAAAACAGTGAATGTTCAGAACCACAAAAAGGAATAGTCACAATACATGCCACAACATGAATAGACCTTTATAGAGTTATACTAAATAACAGAAATTACTCATAAGGAACATGAGGCTCTAAGATTCCATTTATATAAAATGTCCAGAACAAGTGAAGATATACAAAGTAGATTAGTGGCAGCCTAGATCTATTACTGTGACTTTCTGGGAGATTGAAAATTTCCTAACACTAAATTATAATGAAAGTTTTACAATTCTGTATACATCTAAAAACCACTGAAATTAAACATCAAATATTCTTATTACTTCTATAATTTGGATAAGGAATGTTCACTTCCTGTGCAAAGGCCCAGGTGTTAAATGTTAAAGGCCTAGCTCTCATCTTGGACTTATCAGAGGGTAGTAGAAACTTTAACATGTGGGGACCTAAAGGGAGCCGCAGACAGCTAAAGGCACATCCTCAAAGGAAATTATGCAACACCAGTATCTTCCTCCAGCTTCTGACTGCTATGAGATAAACAAGTTTATCATATGTTCTCCCCAACATTGCATAACACATAATCCTAGCACCAAGAAGAGGAGGGATGACAAATAAGCACAGGCCAAAACGAGGTAGTTAGTTCAAATTAATTAGTTCAAATTAACTTTTCCCTCCTTTTATGTTACTCATTTCAGGTATTTATTGTAGTAATGGGTCTATATTTAAATTATTTTCAATATAAACAACTTATGTTAACCAACATAATTCACACATTTTTCCAGAATGATTAATGATTATTTAGAAGCATAGTTCCCAAGTCTTTAAAATCTGTTCTGGAATATAAGGAGAGAGGGAGGGAGGGAGGGAGGGAGGGAGGGAGGGAGGGAGGGAGAGAGAGAGAGAGAGAGAGAGAGAGAGAGAGAGAGAGAGAATGAATGAATGAATGAATTTGTGTGTCAGGGGAGAGGAGGTGTCTGTGCATCATTTCCTTACAACACAGTTGCAAAATTATGTCCAAAATTAGGTCAGAGGAATCCACATGGCTGAACTGTTTTCTTGGATTGCTAGGAGATAGGATTCTACTTAAGGCTCCAAACTCAGAAAATATACTGTAAAAAGCCCAAGTCACATGAAAAAGGTTATTTATAGATAAAATTCTGGCTGTCTTCAGATTCTGACTTTCCAAAGACCATGTCCCATGCATGAGTAAAGATTTAGGACAACTGTGTTGATAACATTCAATAAATACTAACAAAACTAACAGAGTAACAACATCTTTCCTATATATTCTGCCTGAATTCTAAAAGCATTTCTATGAGTAGCACATTATTAGCAAGAATAAGGGTTCACTGCACAATATAAATTTTTTAAAAAAGTCTAATGACATTTAAAAGAGATCACCACAAAGCAATAAAGTAATTCTTGAGAATGAATTACAACATACAATAGGAACATAAGTCTTTCACAATTTAAAAAAAAAAAGTGAAAAAACGAAGGCTGTTAAACTAAAAAGTGGTTAAAAAAAAATACCTCCTCACTGTGTACCCCAGACTGAGGAAGTCATTATGCAGCCCAACTCGCCTTAGAACAAAAGATCTCTCAGACATAGTTCCTCAGGGGCTAAGATTATAAGTGTGAGCCATCACAAATAGCTAAATTTTCTAATCAAATAACACACTAAGAACGTATTCAGAATTGTGTATGGAAGCATAAGCCTATAAATACCAGTATTCAGGTAGCTAAAGAATGATAGTCACTAATTCAATGTCAGCTAAGCTACATGTTCTGTTTCAAATAAATGAAAGAGGATAAATCAGAATCAGATACACACACATTACAATAATGTGATATTGTAATGTGCTAATGAAATGTTAAGAGAAAGGTAAGAATAAAAGTTTGATTGAAAAGAAGTCAGTACCTAAGAGTGCTTTTCAAAGTAGGGACATTCAGAGGCTAAGGAGATGGAACAAAGGTTAAGAATATATACTGTTGCAAGGGGGTGGTGGCGCACTCCTTTAATCCCAGCACTTGGGAGGCAGAGGCAGGTGGATCTCTGAGTTCGAGGCCAGCCTGGTCTACAAAGTGAGTTCAAGGACATCCAGAGCAACACAGAGAAACCCTGTCTTGAAAAAAAAAGAATATATACTGTTCTTATAGAAATCCCTGAGTTTAGTTCCCAACATCTACATCAGGCAGATTACAGCTACCTGTTACTCTAGTTCCAAAGGGCACTCAAGTGCACATACCCACACACAGTGTGTTCTTTTTATTCAGTAACACTTATTTGATTTGGAATAAAGAAATTATTCCAAGCATCTAGAGAAACATAAAGGCCTGAGAACAGAGCACATACTGTGGCTAAAAAATAGAAAGTATGTCATAAGCAAATCTGGGCTGGAACTTTCAGGCAAGGAGTTTCTAAAAAGCAGATTTCCTTGATCAAATCTGGCCTTAGGAAAACAAGAAGAAATACATATAATGACCCAGAGGTGAACAAGAGCCTCAGGGCAATCCCTGGGAAGATAACTAGAGATGTCTTGGAATAGTCAGTGTAAAAAAAAAAGAAGTCTAGTCAGGTTTTTATTTTTACTTATCTTTCTCTTCTCAGTGCTAGAGGCCAAACCCAAGTCCCTGTGCAAGTTAGGCTAGTCTAAAAACATTTGATAACCTAAAATAGTAAACAACAGCCCAGAAGACTGAGAGGAAAATAGAAGCAGCACCACCTCTGCTGGAACTATAAGCTGGAATTTCTGGCAATTTGCATCATTTCAAAACTCCATGTGCTGTTGGAACCTGAGCACCAACCAGTGTGATAGTAAAATTCCACAGGGCATTAGAAGACAATTAGAGTATATAAAGCCCGCACAAATGAGATTTGTGTTCTTATAAAATAGAACCCAGAGAGTTGTCTTGTACCTTCCACTAAGAGAGACATGCAAGGAGGCTGGCTCTTTCTGAACTACAAAGATGGCCCTACGGACATTGAAATCTATCAGCACCCTGATCACAGAGTTTCTAGTCTCCTTAACAGAAAAATCAGTTTCAGTTGTTTCTATACTATCTAGTAGTATTCTGCAGCAATACAAAATGAACTGAAATACTAAGAAGCAGGAGTTGTGGTTCAGTCAGTGGTAGAGGGCTTGCTTTAGCATGAACCAAGTTCAGAGACTAATTTCCAGCACTGACCAAACCGACCAGTCTCACAGTCTCTCACACTCTGACACACACACACACTCTCCACACACTCTCTGTGCACATGGACACATTGTTTTTGGCTGATTAAAACAAAGTATTACAGAGAAAAAAAATAATAAAACAAGAAGAAAATACTGAAATGGAATATAATACAACTGAGAATAAAATGTCCCTTTTGATAAAACTAATGCAACAGGAAATCTTAACAGAGGTGTTTTAGAAATACAGAGAAATTAAATAAAACAGTATATATGCCAAGATGAAAGAATGTGTACTCATATTGTCCTTTAAAATATTAAACAGCAAACCTTTCAAGCATCAAATATAACTATATTAAAAGTATAGAAGATGAATTAGAATGATTAATTGATCTGATATGTTCCTAGCTTTATGAAATTGCTAAAGGCAAAATTGGCTACACATTTTTATTTTGCATATGAAACTACTGGCCACATTTGATAGTTTACATCTTATTTACAAAGTCAAATACTTATAGTATTATATATGCAAATTATGCACTTAAATTGATTGATAAAATAAAGCCTAGATAACTACTCTTCTGATAACCATCCTTGTATATGAAGTTAATTCCCTACAACATTAAATGCATGCTATATTTCAGGTAGGATAGGATGGTATATTTCTATATTCCTAGCTTTTAAGAAGGCTCAGGTAGAAGGGTTGCTTGAGCCTAAAATTTCCATACTATCTTGAGTAAAAGAGGCCCCACCTAAAAAACTAAAATAGACAAAGACAGTATATATTACTTGAGTATTTACTAAGATTCACTTGCTTTAAGTAGATAGTAGCATTATATGACTCAACCAAAAATTCCATCTATGGTGGTTCTAATGAAAGTTGGCCCATGTTTGAGTGCTTGTTCCTCACTAAGCGGAACTGCTTAGAACAGTAATTTCTTCTTTTAAATTACCTTAGTGATGGTTCTTTGTCACAGCAGTAGAAATGTAACTAAGATATCCACCATACTCTATTTTATTTTTCAGTTTTATTTTATGTGTGTATACCTGAGGGTATGTATGTGAATGATGTATATATATAATGACAAGTCAGAAAAGAACTTCAAATCCCGACACTAAAGCTACAGGCATATGTAAATCAACATGTGGGTGCTGGGAATTGAACCCAGGTCCTCTGTGTCACTTTCTGAATAAGAATGGCTCCCATGGGCTCATAGATTTGGATGCTTGGTACCAGTGTCTCTTCACAGCAATAGAACATTAACTAAGACTTACTATAAGAATAACAAGTGCCCTTAACCACTGAACATCTCTCCAGCCTCTAAGATTTCATTTATAAATAGCAGCTATAGAAATGCCAGGGTACATGAATATTCATAACCAAGGACAATATCAATTTTCAACCAATTAACTTCTTGCCTTATGTTATTAAAATTTAAAAAAAATAGGAAATGATTCAAGACACAGCACTGGGCATGGTTGAGTGGTAGAGGACTTGTATAAGACCTTGAGTTCAACCACCAAGAACACACACACACACACACACACACACACACACAAAGACATAAAGGCCTAGAGATGTACAGTGCCTAGAAAAGAAATAGCTCTGGGTTGGAGTCCCAGCAACCATCAATAAAAGGTATTATAAATACATTCATGGCCTTTTTTTAATAACATAATTAGAAAAGTCAAGCAAGGGCCAGTGAAATAGTTCAATGAATAAAGTGTTTGTCATGCAAACCCAACATCCTAAGTCTAATCTCTGGAATCCACAATATAGAGATAACCTACTGAAGCTCTCTGACCTCCGCATGTAGATCATGGTATGCACAAAATGAAAGTCACACAAACATTCCACACTTAGACACAATAATAATGCATAAAATTAAAGTTAAAATTAAAAGAGGGCCAGCAAGATGCTTCTGTGTGTAGAGGCACCGGTCAAGCAAATCTGGTCTTATTAGGTTTGCTCTCCCAAACCCTCATAAAGATGAAAAGAGAAAAATGATTTCACCAAGGTATTCCCAAACCTCTGTACACACACCATGGAGACATGCATGCATGTACATGTACACACAGATAACAAAGACACAAACAAACACAAGCACATGGCAGCTGGGGAAGAATATATAACAAGAAATAACTGTTTTAGAGAAACGAAAAATCAGGGTAGCACCTTATATGATACCAGAATTTAAAATGCAGAAATAAATTTCAAAGAGCATCATATATGTTACCTGCATAGCACTCTTGCCCATTTTAACAACTTCAAACAGCATCATGTTTTCAACTCCATTCTGTTGATGATGACCATTCATTCGGTTTGGACCAGAAGGAGGTTTTCCTCCTCCATTTCCACTTTTACCCTTTTCTGCTGGACCCTTTTTGCCTTTTTTACAAGTCTGTTTAAAAAAAATTAAAAACAACAACAGAAGTTGATTAACTTACATTACTCCCATTATCCTTGAGAATTCAAAACAAAAATGTGAAGAAAGCAACTAATAATTATTACGTGATTAAATTTGATATATAGAAGGTCATTCATAAGAAAGTTACATAATTATAGCATCTTTGTTTTGTTTTTGTAAAGCTCACATTATGTTACAATAGATCATATCCTCTGATAACAAACTATAGACCCAAATGTCTACCCCTATTAGCTGCGTGATTGTGGACACATTGCTTATCTAGACATTAGTCCACCCACTTCTTTCCCATCTGGGCATAGTAGCAGATATTTAGAATTCCAACATTCAAGAGTCTGAAGCAGGAGGATCAGGAACTCAAGACCAGCTACATAACAAATTCAAGGTCAGTCTGGGCTACATGAGCCCTTCTTGTAGAAGAGGAGAAAAGAGAGAAGAAATAAGGAAGAGAAGAACAAAGAATGGGGAAAGAAAGGGAAAGTGGGAATAAAAGAAAAAATCATTTTCAGTTTGTGAGGTGGATGATCAAACTATGCCTACCTCACAGGGTTGTTGTGATTATGAAAACAGAAAATATTTATTACAAATACACTTAGCATATAACAAAATAAAAAATAATTGCTATAATTATCACTTCTGTGTGAGAAGAAATTCAGTAAATGCTACTTAGATCTAAATTCCCTAGAATTAAGTCTATGGAATTTGATTTAATTGTGAAAAATAATGTCATATCACAACATTTAAAGCACTCAAAATATCAATAAAGTTTGAAAAAGATCACAAAAATAAAATATCTCTTCAAGTTTTATCTTAGTCTGTCATGCTATGTTAAGGTTCAGAATAAGAATAGGTAGCTAGAATAACCTCTTATAAAGTAACTCAGACTTAGTTCAACAATCTAGCTTAATTCCTACTGTCAGGTATATAACTCACTGCAATATTCTTTTTCAAAATTTCATTTTCTGTATATGAGAACTTTGCCCACATATATATGTGTGTGCCCAGAGGCCAGATGAGAGTATTAATTTTCCAAAAGTGAAGCTATAAACAGTTGTGTGCCACCATATAGGTACAAGGAATCAAACCCAGGTCCTCTCCAAGAACAGCCAGTGCTCTTAACCACAGAGTCATCTCGCAGTCCCATCACCAAAGTCTTGGGTCAACTCTTAAACTCCCTGAGAATTCAGTTAATAACTATGGGAAAATGAAGTTCACTTATAAGGAACCTGTCAGCATTGGGAGTAGGAGTTTCTTAAATCAGTGAAAAGATTCCCAGAGAAATGGCTCATAAGGTCAAACACCTGCTGCCAAGCCTGATGACCTGAGTTCAACCCCCAGGATTCAAATGACAGAAATGAACAACCCCCAGTTGTCCTCTGACTTCCACAGGAAGCACAGTCACATTCCCATTTATACACTCCATTCACACACACACACACACACACACACACACACACACACACATATATATATATATAAGTAAAAATGTTAAGGTTCACTATATAACTTATAAAAACTGGTCCTATATCCTTTACATTTTCTTAAAGAAAAAGCAACGCCTATTACATTTTTCTATTTATTTACATTTCAAATGTTATCCCTTTCCCAGTATCCCCTCTACAAGCTCCCTATCCCCTCCTCACCAAGACCCCCAACTCTACCCACCCACCCACTCCTGCCTCGAAGCATAGTGTTCCCCAATCCTGGGTCATCAAGCCTCCACAGGACCAAGGGCCTTGCTCCCCTCCCAGTGAGGAGCTGAAAGGGTTTGCAAGCTCAAAGTAAGTACAACACTATTAACCAAGCAGACCCCCCAAAGCTCCCAGGGACTAAACCACCAAGCAAAGAGTACATTTTCTCTTAATTGAGAATTGCATACATGTATATTTTGTTCAAATTCAATCCAATCCCGAATCCTTTAATGTTTCCTCTATTCTTCTATTTTTCCCTCACAATTATATCAGTTCTCTCCCTCCCCTCCCCATCCACCCATCCTTCCCCCCTTCCCCCACTCCTCTCTCAACCAAAGGAGCCTACTTTGTATCTGTATGGCAATAGGAAAACATACTGGAGCATGAGTAGCCGGTCAGGAGCCAAATCCTCAAGAAACTTGATTCTCCCTTTCCCAGCAGTCATTAATTACCAGTAGCTCCTCAGATAAGGGAATAGCGCTCTCTCTCTCTCTCTCTCTCTCTCTCTCTCTCTCTCTCACACACACACACACACACACACACACACACACACACACAGCCTCTCCATCCATGCTGGGATTTGGTATAACTTGATCTTGTGTTGATCTTTTGTATGCTACCAAAGGATAAAAATAATCTAGCATTTACCCTAACTCATTTTTAAGGTATGTATGGTGTGCCATGTATGTGCCTAGTGTTGAGAGAGAGCAGAAGAGGGTATTGGAACCTCTGCATTCCAACTTCCAGATAGCTGTAAATCACCATATGGGATTTACCAAGCATGTGGGAACCAAACTTTGCTCCTTTCAAAGAACAGCAAGCAGTGCTTTTAAGTGCTAAGCAATTTTTCCAAACCCTTTAACTCACTTTTTAAATGCTAGTGCCAAAATAAAGGAAACATTTCAGAGCCTTGCATATGGTGATTTCGTGGCTTCGTTTAGAGGTATACATTTTTGGTCATCTAGAGAGCAAAGGTGAGCAAACTGTCTATAAAGTTAACACTAACTATCTGGCTTTATGGGCCACTGTTCTAGTTTTAATTTCTATTACTGTGGTAAAATACTTAGGGAAGGAAGGCTTTGTTTGGCTTACAATTCCAGGATACAGTCTATCATTTCAGGAACAGCATGGTAGAAATTCAAGCTGTCACACCCCACAGTCAAGAGCAAAGACAATTAGCATAGCCTTGCTTGCTCTCAGTCAGCTTTCTCTCCTTTTACACAGTTCAGAAACTCTTACACAGGGAATAGTATCACCCAAAATAGGTCCCTGGGTTTCCCTATATCATTTAACAATAAAAAAAAAATATACCAAGACATGCCCACAGGCCAACTTACCCTGTTATTTCTTTATTATTTCTTTCCCAGGTAATTTTAAAAAGTGTCAAGTTGACAGTTAAACCTAACAACATACTCAAATATAAACTATATCTTTATTTCAAAAATACATTGAAAATGTAATTATTATTCTCATATTATGGACACTCTAAAAGCAAGCCATATTCTTAGATTTTCTGATCTAGAGTCAAGCCTAAAAAATGTATTCCACAGATACTCTGTGTATAGTTTGCATATTACTCTATAAAGATTCCTGCCGGGCGGTGGTGGTGCACACCTTTAATCCCAGCACTTGGGAGGCACAGGAAGGTAGATTTCTGAGTTCCAGGCCAGCCTGGTCTACAGAGTGAGTTCCAGGACAGCCAGGGCTACAAAGAGAAACCCTGTCTCGAAAAACCAAAAAAAAAAAAAAAAAAAAAAAAAAAAAAAACCAAAAAAAAAAGATTCCTTTCTGCTTCAGTAGTCCACAAACACCATATTCTGGTTTGGTGTTTAAGTTGTTCTACAACACTTCTTTTTGGTGTTGCTATTTTGTGGTAATGGGGAAGGCCTCAGGAATGAACTAGAAATCCACCTGCTTTAGCTTCCTGAGTAACTGAGATTAAAGGCATATGTTACCAACCTACCAAAAACACTACTATGCTTAATAGTTATTTCAATAAATAACTTCTATAATATTTGTAAGAAATTACCTATTAAGGAATCATCTAAATCATTAATTCCAAACTACAAAATGAAAAGGATTCTGCACCAAATAAAAGAATTTCAGAGAGGTAAGGCTAAAAGAACTACAAATAATACATTAAAATGTGTTTTTAAAAAGTCAGATTATCACAGAACCAAATACTTTCAAACGGTGTATCATGCTTGGTCAGTATAAAAAAAAAACTGTACAAGTAAAATGTTTCAATGGATCTGATGTACTTAAGGAAACCATATGGTAAAATTAGGGAAATATAACAAGTAAAGCATGATGTAGTTACATAGACCTGTAATCCCAACACTGAAAAAAAAGGATCAAGGGCTGCATGCACTACATAACACTGAGGCTATCTCCAAGAGGAGAGGAGAAGAAAGAGGAGGAGGAAGAAACTAGTAGTATTAATAAAAATGCTAACCTGGGTATGGTTTTATAAAGAAAAAACATCCCGTTCAAAAAAAAGACTTTTGGAGGTAGCATAGATGGCTATCTATAAAATAAGTCTTATATTCAAGACTTTCTCTAAACTATGTACATGTCTGTGAGTGGGTATGTGCATACAGGTAGAGGTGTTTGTAGAAGCCAGAGGCATCAGATTCCTCTAGAGTCAGATAGACAGTCAGCTATGAGTCACAAGATATTGATTCTGGGAATCAAACTGGAGTCTTCCAGAAAAGCAGTACATAATTGTACCCACTGAACCACCCCTCCAGACTCAACTTTTGCAACTTAATTTGATATTAAATAAGATTTTATATACACACACAAGTGTGTATGTATGAATGTATATATGTATTTAAGTATGTATGTATGTATGTATGTACCACAGCACCTAAAATATACATAGAATAGTGTTAAAATATATTTTCTGTTATTATTACATATATCTGCCTCTAATGCATTACCTAAAGCACTGGCTCTGTAAAGGTTATCTCACACACAAAACACACACACACACACACACACACACACACACACACACACACTCACACACACACAAACAACAACAACAAACCACTTTAGAGGGGCTTAGGGTATAACACAGTCTTTCCCTTTGGTTCCATGTATTAACGTTACTCAAAACATTCTACAATGCATTCTACTGACTAAAAACTTTATCTTAGTTTCATCTTGGACATTATGTTCACAGATCTAATAATCCAGTAGACATAACGTGGTTATATATTACAAATCCAGGATGTATCAGTAGGAGGAAGTTTATGTGTTTTGAGTTTATATTTGAGGCAATACAACATTTCAACATAATATAATCAATTTATTGGGAAATCAAATGAGCTGACATGTCACATTTGCTTAGCATATACTTTATAAAATGACCTACTAGAAACAACAATGTTCAAAAAGATCAATAAGAGTAAACTACATATACTCACAAAAGCTATTTAGTCTGAAAATATAAAAACATATATTCAGGTTTGCCATACAACTGAGACCCCAAAACAAGCCAAAATTGAAAGATAAAATTCTTTCACTAGGTGTGCATGCACATACATGTTAGAAAACAAAAGTCACATAAATGATACATACCTTGCCTTTGCCTTGCTTCTGATTCTTTCCTTCAATGTCTTCAAAATCTGTGTCAGAAGAAAAGTGTGTTTCTGACTCCCTAAAACAAAAAGATAAGCCGACATCTTAAACCTTCCTCAGTAATGTGGATGATATTTCCAATTTTTCAACATTTTCTAAAAACAAAGACATGGCTGACTCATTATAAATTAGTGGTTCACAAATAAAATGAAATTGTGGATGTGGAAGAGGATAAGATGGCAGAAGTGGGAAGAAGGGAAGACAGGATGGAGGAGAGACATAAATAGAACTTACTATATACTATATGAAGTAGGCAAAGAAGAAATGTAATTAATATGAACTCAGTAATATTATTAAAAGTAACATATGCTTTCATAAAATATACCTTAAAACATTACTAAACATGCAAGACAATTACAAGGACTACTACTATTGACCAATTACAAAGAGTATTAAGAAATAGGTTTCTCTAAACATTTGTTTGGATAATTGTTAATAAAACATGAAACTGAATAAATGGCTAAAAAATGTGATGGGGCCAGTTTTACTTTCTGATATAAGGAGCATATTTAGGGAAATTATTTTACTGCCAGGCAGTGGTGGCACATGCTTTTAATTCCAGCTCTTTGTTCTAAATAACTCAAATAGAAATATTTGCCAAGTCCCAGACTCTGTAGATATCTGGGAACTTTTTGCTTAGGGTTTTAAATTTGTGAGCCAAAGCCAGGCAGATCTAAGTTCAGGGCCTGCCTGCACTACAGAGTGAGTTCCACGACAGCCAGAGTCTAGTCTACTCCTGTCAATTCTTGTTACCCATTATCCTAAAGCAGACCCATAGGTCTTAAGTACTCTATATCAATATACTAATATACAATATAAACTTCTTCTTAATGATCTTCAATTGTGATATGTATAAGAAATTGCAAAAAAAAGTCAATACTGAGGTATATATATCTCTGTGTAGCCCTGGCTGTCCTGGAACTGGAACTCACTCAGTAGACCAGGCTGGCCTTGAACTCAGAAATCTGCCTGCCTCTGCCTCTGCCTCCCAAGTGCTGGGATTAAAGGCATGTGCCACTACCACCCGGCTGAGGTGTATATTTTAAAATAAATTTTATTAGTTTAATAAAAAAATTTAAAAATTACACTTTATAAAAAAGAAGAAATTGCATATTTTTTGCTTTGTAACTGTAAAACAGGAGCTCCTAGAAGCAGGCTTATCTGTTTGAACTCCTTACATTATCTAACACTGCCCTATCTTAACAAGAAAAAAAACAAAACAAAACCAAAAAAAAAAAAAAAAAGGAATCTAACAGGAGGGAAGAAGACTTATGGGACATATGGGGAGGGGGAAACTGGGAAAGGGGAAAGCATTCAGAATGTAAACAAAAATATAGAAAAAAATTTAAAAAAAGAATCTAACAGGAGATTGCATGTTATAAAATAAAGCTAAGCAGATCTATTGGGCAATTTAACATCTTTTAATTGAAACACCTCATGGAATTATTGCTTAATATAAAAAATAGCTGCTACTACACATAGGCACAGTGGTGCTACATCCTTAATCTCAACACTTGAGAGGCAGACGCAAACAGATCTCTGTTAAGTTGTAGACCAGCCAGTGCTACATAGTATTTTAGACCTGATCTCAAAAACAAACAAAAAATAAATAAATCCACCTACAGAGACAGGGTCTCATTGGATAGGCCAATATCTCAGCTATCCAGGTAGTACGGTCTGCACTTTACTCCCAGTGATAAGAAAATACTGCAAGAGCAGGATGTGATGTTCTCAGCTACTATGATAGCACCATGCCACTTTGCTTCCTGCCATGATGATCACAGAATAACTGTAAGCAGACCTCCAATTAAATGCTCTTTTTTAATAAGAGTTCTCACTGACATGATGTCCCTTCACAGCAAGAAAACAGTAACTAAGGCATACTACAAAACCAACAATGGATTCCAAATTGCATGCTAAAAAAAAAAATAATAGTAGAGGCTGAGAGATGGCTCAGTAGTTAAAAGCATGCGGCGCTCTTGCAGCGTTCCCTTCCTAAAACTCTAGCTCCAGGGAGTCGGATATACTGTAAATACTCACAGAGTCAGAAACACATGGACATACTTACAGACATATACACAAACATATAGCTGAAATTAAAGTAAATATTTGTAAATTCATAGTAAATTGTACCATGTGTAAATTTTAAAAGTGGATCCAAAATATTATAGAACTGGCAAAAATAAAATTGAATGAGTACTGAAAAAAAAAAAACAACTTTCAAAACATATGCCCTAATTTATATATTAAGATCTCATGGAGAAGCAATTTAATCAAATCAAAATTAGTATTTCAATTTTATGAAAAAAACAAATAAGTATATGTTATAAAGTACACAGTACTTACTGCAGTAGATTAAAATCAGTTGGTATTTCTGGAGCTGCTATCATTTCTTTATCATCTTCTGGATCACCCCAATGTCAGAAATATATTCATATACTTCTGTGAGTAAAATGACAGTGTGCTTCCTCTAAGAAAGACAGTTCCTTTAAAGAGAAAATGACATATTCATTATAAATACACCACAAACACCAAAAAAATATTCATACTCAAAAGCTATATTCCCCAGCGTCTCTTAATGTGTTTTAGTAAATAAGTATTTTGTTCTCTTCCATTTGGCTGGATGTTAAGAACTCTTACAGTAATAATACAACATCAAAGAATACTGTATCACACATAATTTTATTTAAAATTTCTCATGACACAGTAACCTGGTGCTCCCCCAACCCCTGTCCATCTATTAATCTATCCATGTATATACAAACTTGCATGTGTATGGATAACACATAAAACATATAAATATCACACATATACAAATAAGTATACACTAAAAGGAAATAGAATGTGGCTCTCTTACTAAAGTCCTGAAGTCCCTAAGAAAAGTTTAAATCATAATATATTGTGCCTAAAACTTTTTGGCTTTTTATTGATGGTATCCAGACATGGTTAAAGAAAGAGCGTTTTGTATCTTAAGATACAATTTAAAAACACTTTAAAAAGTTTCTCCATGGCCGGGCGTGGTGGCACACGCCTGTAATCCCAGCACTTGGGAGGCAGAGGCAGGCGGATTTCTGAGTTTGAGACCAGCCTGGTCTACAGAGTGAGTTCCAGGACTGCCAGGGCTACACAGAGAAACCCTGTCTCGAAAAACAAAACAAAAAAACAAAAAAAAAAGTTTCTCCATTCTTGATAAAACATATAGTACAAAAGGCTTAGTTTACTAAAAAGAACCTTGTCATAATAATGCCATTTGTGCTTGAAATTAGTCTGAATAGCATTGGCCAGTATGCTTGAGTGTGATCCTCAACAGAACAAATAAAAACAAGTCAGAAATATATAAGTATGCAGGGCTGGTAAGATGGCTCAGCACTGACTGCTCTTTTGAAGGTCCAGAGTTCAAATCTCAGCACCCACATGGTGGCTCACAACCATCTGTCATGGAATCTGATGCCTGTTCTGGTATCTGAAGACAACTACAGTGTACTTATATATAATAAATAAATAAATTTTAAAAAAATAAAACCTATGAAAGAATATAAAATGCTACATGTAGCTAACTATAGTGGTATGCACCTATAACCTCAGCACCATGAGTCTGAGCCTAGCCTAGGGTACACAATAACATATCTCAAACAAAAAGGACACTTGTTACCAAAATAAGTCTGGGTATGAGAAAGGAATCACTTCTAGTTTTGATAGTCACAGGTACAACACCTAAATAAAGAATCTGCTATCAATGACTGGTATTTAACAAAGAGGGACAGGGCAGCAGGCTAAAGCTTAGGTCTGAATTTCTTAGAATATACAAATGTAAAATCTTTATTATTTATTAGTGCATATATCAATGAGAGTGTCATACGTGGAGGTCAGAGGACTTCTTTGGGAAGTCGACTCCTTCCACCTTTCTGTAGGTTTTAAAGATCAAAGCCAAGTTCTCAGGTTTGAACACTAAGTCCTTTACCTGCTGAGATATCTAGTCTAACTATCAAGCTTTTTTGTTGTTTTGTTTTTTGCATTTCTTGAGACTCATGTAACCCGCACTTGCCTCAAACTCCCTATGCAGGTAAGGGTGGCCATGAATTCTTGGTCCTCCTGCCTCATTTCCCAAGTACTAGCATTATAGACTTATACCACCACACTCGACCCTTTATCTCTTTCCGTCTTTGTTTTGTTTTGTTTTTTCTTTTAAAAGACAACCTAAGTTCTTGGTGGCCACCCAAAGTAGATGAGGGCATCTGAAATGGTCAGCTGTAAAAGCACCTCCCACAAAACCTGATAACTTGAATTCAAATCCCTAGGATACACATGGTACAAAGAGAAAACTTTCTCAAAATATCAAATGACCTCCACATATGCAACATGTCATACATGCACACACCAACACCTACATATTCCTACACACATGTATAGGTAAATACATGTACAAACAAAAATAATTTTGAAGTAGGTAAAGTTCAATATATCTTTATAAATGTCCAAATATTCCACACTTGTTAAATTCTAATGACCTTTCCCAATAAAATGGACACAAGGGGGGGAAAAGCTGGGTGTGATGCTACACCTCAACAATTTGAAAGCAAAGGCAGAAGATAATTCTAGTTTCAGGTTAGCCTGGTCTACACAGTAAGTTCATAGAAAGAGAAAAGAACAGGAAAAGGACAGGAAAGAAAAGGAAAAAGGAAAAGGGGGAAAGGAAAAGGAAAGGAGCCCTTAAGAAACATCAATTGACAAAACATGTGCTCAAAACACTATGTCCTACCTTTTACTGTAATCAGGCTAAAGTAAAAAAAGAAATATTTATGTACCATGAATGACAGTAGATACCTCTAACCACAGAACTCGGGAGGCAAGAAGATATGAAGTTCAAGGTCATCTTTGGCTAAATAGAGTTCAAGACTAACCTGGCTACTTGAGACCCAATCTCAGGCAAAAGAAAAAAGAAAAAGAACATTCTGTGGACAACAATATAACAAACACACAGTGCAAAATCATTGAGCTTATCTTTTCTCTGAAAAGTCTTCATGTTGCAAAATCTTACTTAAAATATACCTACTACTATTAGTATGGTCTCCTGAATATGCTAAACCACTACCCCCTCCTAAGACCTTTAAATTTTAACCCAGGGTTCTTACTGTACCCTTAAGAACTGTCTAATAACCTGTATTTCTGAGATTCATCATCACATATAAAATATATCTTTTTCTTCTAATACTTATTAATGTGTTAAAAGAAATGATATTTGATATCTTAAGGAATTGTAAAGGCATAAATTCTCAAACGGCACTTCAGGAATTAGGGTGGTAAGATTTCAAAAATATGTACTATCCATCTATGCTGTGTCACTGCATGTCTGACCACTTCATGGGCAGATGTTGGGGGCAAGAGGTATTATTGCTCAATAACAGCTCTGAACAGAACCAAGATATTTCTCATGGAGCTACATATACAAGAAATGTGAAAGAACATACATTTCTATAAGAAAATACATATCCGTTAAATCTAAAATGCCAAATTCCATATATTTTGGTTATATGTGTATTTTTGAGACAGGGTCTCACTATATACGTCTGGCTGTCCTGTAATTACTATATAGTACAAACTAGTCTCAAGCTGAGATACTGAGATCCACTTGCTAAGTTTCAAATGCTGGCAGTAAAGATGTGAGCAACCAAGGCCAGGAGTTTTTGCTATTTTTAATCATCTAGTTAACTTATTAACTAATTGAACAATTTATCATAACTGAACAAAAATGAAACATTGCTTTGCAATTTCAAAGAGAATGCAGTGGATAGAGTTGCCAGCAGCAACTTCAGAAGTGGAAGAATTAATTGAGAGTTTCTTTTTACTTTAATGTCTACACCTGTATGTAAATAAAATTTGCTTTTCCCAAAGACTTGCAATACAAAACTTTCAAAATAATGACTTCAGCCAACTCTGGTCACATAGGTCTACAATTCCATTACTCAAATGCACAAGGCAGAAGGATCTCAAGTTCAAGGGCAGCCCAACTTGACAACTTAAGTGAGACCCTAACTTAAAAAGTAAAGCAAAGGCTGGGGTATAGCAAAGCACTTGCCTAGCAAGTTCAAGGTCTTCACTACAATGCCTGCCCATCAAATCTTTTTAAATGTGCTTAATTCTATTAGAACTTAAGAACATGTGATTCTTATATTAAATAAAAGCATAAAATATTAAAAATACAATCATTTCTGGAATATATATATACATATATGTATACACACACTCAAAGATCACAAGGTGGAGCTCTCACCCAGTATCAAAGAAAATGTTTGAGGTCTTGATCATATATAGGAATTCCCTGTAACTACTACAAAAGAGATGCTGTTCCAACAGTTGGAGAAGACAGAGCACAGACATGAAATATGAATACGTCTCTATGGCTATTGTCCATGGAAGGGCCAGCAGCAGCAGTTTTTGCTTTTTCTTATCAATAAATAAAGGCACCACATGTGTGCACTGAGTGAATACATGAATGAAGACCATATCCATTAGTCTCAAAGGCATACACTGTAATTTCACTCTCAATCTACACTTTGACCAAAATTTCACTTAACCTAGATTAAGAACTATCACCCAAAAATGGTAAATGAAAAAGTTCCATAAGGAAACAATCCTAAAACCATAAATGTTTACAATTACTCTAATTTACAAGATGAAATTTTGTATTCTCTCATCCCACCTGAGATGAATGAGCTCCTTAGTCCAGTATACCCGTCCTACACATATACTACAAACCTGTAGTTACTTAGTGGCTGTCTCAGTTATCACATCCACTATCTCAGTATCACAGTGCTTTTAGTCAATACCCCTTGTTTAACTTAGTATATAAAATGGCCTCGTAATGTGCAACTTTTTATCCATTATATTAAAATCTTCTATTCTATTATTATTTACTATTAACCTATTTGCAACCTAAAGTATTTGCAATCAATTTATAAACTAAATTGTATCTTATGTATGTAGAGATGGAAAAATACAGTACTAAATACAGGGGTCACTTCCATCTTGGTTCTCCAACACCCACTGAAAGTCTTAGACATAGGCTCACATAAAATAAGTAGCTATTCTATATTGCTAGTAGTTGTTAAATACAATGAAATAAAAAAAATATCTTGGCAGCAAAGTAATTAAGTGATTACAGATATGCAATCCTAAACTTTAAATTTTAAAAAAATCTCAGCAGAACTGCTTTTTATAGAACTAAGACCATAAACTTGGCGCCAAACTAGTGACATATGTCTTGGGTGAGGAAGGGGGAAGGGTGAAACAGGATGATGAGTAGGAAAGTCAGGTTAAGTTATATAGAGTTCATGTACTTAATGGACGTAATGTTTCAAAGTTATTTATATTTAGTATATCATTATAGGATGTTATTCCAATTTGCATTGTAAGTTAACTTTAATAACAAAAACAACTTCTGGGCTGGGTTGCACTAAGAAGTCTGGCACTTATATTCACGCTGCAGCAACACACATACATGCGCACGCGCGCGCACACACATATGCATGAACAAAAACTTCCATTTCTGAACACATGAAGAAATTAATTACTGAAGCACATAAACACAAATAAACAGAAATGTTCTTATCTTTAGCTATAGAAACTGGCTTTTAAAATTCACTTAAATTGTTCCACTAAACTGAAACACACAAAAAAATCTGACATTTTATGAAAGTTTTTAAAAATAAGAATTTTAATTTTTTCCTTGAAGAATAATTATTTGAAATTCCTTTAATTCAATCCCAAATGGTCCCAACAGAGAATACTAAGTCAAGATTAGCAATGTTGCTCAGAATTCATGTATTACTGGGGACCATGGTAAAGAACACCTAAGCAGCTAGTTTAATTCTAAAAATTCTCAGCAGCTATACACTGGCAGATTCATGTCATCATCTTACCTTAGCACTCCTCCTCAAAAGTCACATTCTTCTATTCATTATTGTCATATCTACGATGCCTATATACACTCTTCCAAATTGCCACTGACATTATAAACACTGAAAATTAAAAATTACTTAAATGTCCAACCATGAATTGGCTGTACATCACAGTAGCAATGAAACATTCACACAATGAAACTATTTATGACTTTGTATCAAAGTAGATAAAATTGGATACATTTAATAACTGCTTACAATCTTACTGTTAGTGCAAGAAAATTAAAATTCTGAAAGAGAATTGTATTCTATCAAAATTTCCACAAGGTCCAGACATGATGGCATAGCTTGCCATCCCAGTACCAGAGACACTAAAGCAAGAAGAAGAAAGAACACAAGTTTAAGGACAGACAGATATATGGCTGGTGGGAAAACTGTAAAGCTGGAAAATTACAAAACTCTGCTGCTAAAATTCTAACTTTAGGTCTATAATGTTAAAAATTTAAACACTTAAAACCTGAATCCTTTCATAAGATTTCCTTTATTATGCTTGCCAAGTGTAGATTAACAGGGAATACAGACTTGACTTTTGGTAGTATTAGAGATTTAACTGAGGGCATTATACATGATATGCAAGTACTCTACTGAGCTGTTTATCTCCAGAGCAGGGAACAGGAACTTCCTCATGAATGACTAACAGGATCAAAGGTATGTTCTTTCCTATTGGTCTGCCATTTAATCTGATTAAATGTCACATAGCAGCTTTGAGAATACAGGGTAATAAATGAAAAGCTAACCATTTAAATTAGATATAAATGCATACCTTTAAAGGAGAAATATGTGCTGCCAATTGATGATTAATGACCTTTAAATTTTATTCACTTCAAAATATTTTGTCTTCTCTCTACCAGGCTCCCTAATTTGTGCCAAACTCTTCTGAGTAAATAAGACTTCAGGGAATAACAAATTATGCAACGATGGCATGTCCTCAGACCAGTGGGAAAATCTGAATCTGGAATTTTCTTGATATCACACTGTAGTTACCACATACATCATTTGCAAATGCATTTTCTTTTCTTTTCTCTCTCTCTCTCTCTCTCTCTCTCTCTCTCTCTCTTTTTGTTGTTGTTGTTGTTGTTGTTTTTCAAGACAGGGTTTCTCTGTATAGCCCTGGCTGTCCTGGAACTCACCCTGTACACCAGGCTCGCCTCGAACTCAGAAATCCGCCTGCCTCTGCCTCCCAAGTGCTGGGATTACAGGTGTGCGCCACCACCACCCGGCTGCATTTTCTTTCCTACAAACTGGATCAATCCGCCGGGCGGTGGTGGTGCACGCCTGTAATCCCAGCACTCTGGGAGGCAGAGGCAGGCGGATTTCTGAGTTCGAGGCCAGCCTGGTCTACAGAGTGAGTTCTAGGACAGCCAGGACTACACAGAGAAACCCTGTCTCGAAAAAACCAAAACCAAAACCAAAACAAACTGGATCAATCCTAAAAAAATTCATGAAGGTAGTTCATGATCTAGACTAAAGGAACATGCAATGTGGAGAAGTCATATCTTAAAAGAAATCTACAATCAATGACATTTTCTAACTTCAGAATAAGTCCAATATCTACACTTAACAATCTTCAGGCTATTTTAAAAATAAGTAGACAAACTAAATACTCTAAAGGCCACAAGACTTCAAAACTAACTTTTATGGGGCTCTGTAAATGTCTCAGCATTTGCTCTTGCAGAGGGTCTGGTTTTGACTGCTAGTACCCATGTCAGGCAGTTATATAACGGCTTACACTCCAGTTCACATGTGGCCTCCACTGGCACCAGGCATGCACATAGTACACATACTCAGAATATAAATAAGTACTCTTTAAAGAAGAGCTTATTTTCAAAATGAAGGGAAGGAATAAACTGAGGCAATCTACATAGATATGGCATAGCTCTATAGAAACTCAAGCCATACAGAATTGGAAACATGCATCTACCTGTGAACTGCAGTAAGAATCAAGCTTGTGTCTTATTAGGGCAGGAGATGTGGGGTCAACAAGAAAAAAAATATCTAAATTATTCCTAAAGACCCAGTACTCTATGAGCTTATACTCAACTATACACCGTTTCTGATTTCTCCAAGGATTCTACCTTTTTTGATATATATTTGTTTTATCTCCCCATCTCAGAACCATGCACATGAACCACTGAAAATAGTTTCTATGTGTCTCTGAAGTTAGCCAAACTTAAAAGGCTTTATCATACTCTTCTCATCTGACTGGCCCATAGTACACCTGGTAGTTGGATAAAATCTATTTATTTCTATGTTTGCTAAATCCCCAGTTTGCTCTAAAAACTACATGAACTAGAAATCATATGGCTCTAATAAAAATAAAACACAGGAAAAATATGTTTTATTATGTTATATCACCTTAAAAGTAATTTCTCAGTACAAGCACAGTAGCACATGCCTTCAATCTCAGAACCAGAAATGTAGAAGGGGGGATTTCTGTGAGTGCAAAGCCAGCCTGATCTACATAGCAAGCTGCATGCCTGCCAGGGATATATACTGAAACCCTATCTGGAAGGGAGGAAGGGAAAATGGAGGGAGAGAAAGAAATGGTCACAAAGAAAATAATTTATTAAGTTAATCTTAAATTTTAAAAAAGAAACGGCAATGCCCACTCTTTATTTTTTGGTGTGTGTGGGGGGGGGGTGGACCTAGATTTTGAACATACTCCAAAGTCCATTTACTAAGGCTTGGGACTCACCCAAATAACACTATTAGAAGGTAATGAGAAGTTATATTAACAGGTCTTTAGGTCACTGGGGGAATGGTCATCAAAGGGAATGTAAATTAAAACACAATAAATTCAACGTGCAAAATAACCCACTTTCTAGAAGAGTGCTCTCCTGGAACTGCGCCTTCCGGCTCAGGAGGTAAGTGATTTTACTCTGTCATCTCTATGATGTGCCACTTCAGCATGAGCCAAAAGGAACAACACTAAACCATCACAGACCAGAAGCTCCAAAACTATCAACAAAAATACAGCTTTTCGGTTTAGAAGTCAAATACTCAGGTATTTTGTTTATAATGCCAGAAACCTCACTAAAACATCATGTATATTTAGTTTTTCTTATTTAGTTAATTTGAGTATGTACCACATTAACATAATTTCCAACATATTAGGACATTCTAAACAACAAGAACTACAAGTATGTACTGTAGTAGGTGTAAACATTTCAATTTAAGATATAAACATAAAATTTGAAACAAGGTATTTCAAATTCTGGTGCTAACACTAGTAAATGATACACAGTATTGTTCAAGCAGAACACAGCATTGCTAATCAGCTTATTTCATGCTGGGTACTACCTGTTCAACAATAGCAGAGAGCAAAGCAAGTCTGGGGGCAAAGTAGATGAAGACAAAATACTCTTACCTAGATTTCAAGGGAAATCAAAATTCTGATTTCACAGAATATTTGCAGGAAAAAGAATAGTATAAAAATTATGGTATTTAGTGGGGTAAAGTCCAGATTTAGATAACTAACATATTTTCTCTCAGATTCAGACTCATGATTTTAATTCTTATATATGTGTACATATGGGTGTGGATATAGATGATGTACTGAGAGAGAAGATGGGGTTGTAAGGAAGTGGAAGCATTAAGAGAATACATGTGGCAAAGAAGGTGAAAGAAGGCACACTACTGAGCGTGAAGGCATAGATAAGCACGGGTGCAGGGGAGAGGACATGGGAATGGCTTGCCAAAAGCAAAGCATATGGAAAGATGGTATAATGAAGCCCTTTATCATTACTTTGTATGGTAATTAAGAAAACTGTTTCTTTGTCTTTGTTTTGTCCTGTTCTGGTTCTTTATATCATATTTTATTATTATTTTATATGAGTGTTTTCATGGAAGTGAGAAAGGGTATATATTTGTGTGTGTGGAGAGGTAGAGAGGATTCTGGGAGGAGTTATCAGTGGGGAAACTATAATTAGAATATATTGTATGGAAAAAATATTTTCAGTAGTAAAAAAGCTGCCAGCTATTTATTCAAGGTATCAAAAAGTACTTAACATTAAATGTGTTTTAATAGTATAATAAAATAAATGTGTAAAATAATCACTTTACAGAACACAAGAGAAGTTTTAGATTTTTAATTTAGGGTTTTTATTTACTTGGAGGTATATAAAAAGGTTTCACTATTTAGAGTGGTCTTTAACTAAAAGAGATCTATCTCCCTTCTGCGTCCTGAGTGTTACATAGTACATGCATGAGATCACATGAAGGTCAGAAAAGAATGGCAGATGCCATTGGTTTGCTGTGAGGAAAAAGTCCTCAACAAAGTGGGGCTACAAGGAAGCTGGTGAAACACTCATACCTAACATCATATACAATAGCAAAAGACTGGCAGCTTTATGAGACCATAAACAAGCTAAAGATGTTCGCCTTTGGCACTTATATCCAACACAGTATTACTGAAAGTGACAGCCAAAGCAAATGGGCAAAACCCAAAAAGCATGTGAATCAGAAAAGTAAAATTATCTTTGTTCCTAGAAGATATGATCTTATATTGTTAAAACACACACACACACACACACACACACACACACATATACACACACAATTTCCACACATAAAAACAAAAAGTGAAAATTCTGTAAAGTTTCAGGATACAAAAATTCAGCACATAATTCCCTTTCTTTCTATACTCTAGCAATGAACAACCCAAAGCAAAAATTAATAAAATAATTCTAATAAGATCAAGAGTAAAATACTTATGAATAAAAACAACTAGAGACAGAAGACTTGGACAGTGAAAATACATACTGTTGAAAGAAGTTAAAAACTGGGGCTGGTGAGATGGCTCAGCAGGTAAGAGCACTAACTGCTCTTCTGAAGGTTCTGAGTTCAAATCCCAGCAACCATATGGTGGCTCACAACCACCTGTAACTAGATCTGATCCCCTCTTCTGATGCATATGAAGACAGCTAGAGTGTACTCACATATAATAAATAAAGAAATCTTTTAAAAAAGAAGTTAAAAACATAAATACAGAGAAAGGTACCCCATATTAGTAGTGTAGAAAATTTAATACTGTAATATTCATAATAATGGGGTCAGTAGATTTGGTGTAATTCTTATCAAAATTGGAGCAATACTTTTCACAATGATAGAAATACTCTTCCTAAAATTCACACAGAATTCAACATGCCCCAGGCAGGCAAAAAAAAATATTGAAAACAAAAACAAAGTTGTCGGGCTCATATTTCTTGATTACAAAATATGTTAACAAGCTTGGTGCACTATCTTTAATCACAGCACTCTCGTGGGGAGCCATATCACTGTGAGTTTTATGTCAGCCTAATCAAAAGAGTCCCAGGCCAGCCAGGAACACACAGTTAAGACCTTATCTAAAAAATATGCTAACACTATATTTATGTACTGTACAACAGTAACCAAAACTGCAATGCTGACATGAAGACAGAAAGAGAAAGCAATGGATTACAAAACAGAGTCTAAAAATTATGTATATATGATGTATGTGTAAATACATACATATACACACACATCATGTATTTAATAAAGGGATAATATCCAAAATATATGCCAAATCCTACCACTTAAAACAAAAAAAATATTAAATTTTAAAAGTTGGTTAGACTTTTCTGAATAGATATATTTCTAAAAAAGATAATGAGCCAACACTAGGCCAATAATAGGTCAACAATATACAAAGATGCTGAATATCATCAAATACGTAACCATCAAATAAATAAAAATACAAACTAGAATGGGGTATAATTTCAAACCAATTAGGATAGCTACTATTTAATAAAAAAGGGGGGGCTAGGGAGATAGCTTTGTCGATATTTGCACGAACATGAAGATATGAGCTAAATTCCCAGAACCCACATAAAAAGTCTGTGCATGGATCTGCTGAGGTAGTTCCGTGATTAAAATACTTGATGTTCTTGCTGAGAACCTGAAGTCAGTTCCCAGCACCCACATTAGGTGACTAACAATAGCTTGTAACTCCAATTCCAGGGGATCCAACATCTTCTGGCCTTTGTGGGCAACTCTGTGTCACACACACACACACACACACACACACACACACACAATTTTTTAACTGGGCAAGGGGATGGCTAGATGGCACTGCAAGTAAAGTGACTATTGTACCAGCCTGACAACTCCAGTTCTATAGCCAGAATTTACCTAAAGGTGGGATGAAAAAAGAATCAACTCTACATAAGGTCTCCTCTGACCTTATACAAATATTGTATCACAGACAATAAATTTTCTGTTTATTTAAAGTTGGGCATGTTTACATGAACCTATAATTTCAGTACACAAAGAAGTATACAGGAAAAGGAAAGTTATTTTATGGGTTTTCAGCTACGGATTACAACATATAAGATTTTCTGAAAATGTATTTCCTTACAATGTAAATATACTCTGCAATACTGTTCCGAAAGCACACTAACAAAGATAACTCAGAAAGGGGTTAATTTACTTTAAGATATCAAAATATTGTATGGGTGTGCTACACTTATCATTTCTAACCCTATTCCAATTTCACTCTGTCTATATCCGTGAGTATGTATCTGTATTTTAGTATATGCAAACACAGCAACTCCCAATCTCACATCTATGATGATTGGACTTCTAAAAACCTTCCTAGAGCATATGAAATCAAAAGGCTATCATAGTTCTAAGCCATTAAAAACACAATAAGCCAATCAAATCATCTTACAAAGCATCCTTAAACCGACTATCTGCATTCTAAAACAGGAGGCAAAGTAATAACTTTCTAAAATAGCAAATGTTTATTATTTAAAACAAAGATGAATTAAAACTAATGTGTCTGTTTCAAATATACCTAAAAGAATATAGCGAGGAACTTGAAACTATAAGCACAGAAAGATTCTTTGTTAAGTTATCTGATATTATGACATCCTTGGCTGAACCAATGGCTTGTTTGCTAAGTCATTGGTCAGGAATAGACCATCTGAATTAGAAACTCTTCTACAGCAAAATAAATGTAATGATCTACTACACACACACACACAGAGAGAGAGAGAGAGAGAGAGAGAGAGAGAGAGAGAGAGAGAGAGAGAGAGAGAGAGCGAGCCTCCATTCTGTCTGTGGTTCTGACTTTGGTCAAGATACTAGAAATGCTCTTTTTATAATAATCTCTCTCCCTCCTCCACCACCCATCAGTGACTGTGCTTCACTCTCCTAGTTTCTTCTCCAACTGCTTCTTATAAATTATTCTGTTGACTTTACCAAATATTCCAGTGATATATCAATTCTTGAGTATACTTGATTATGTCTCCACACAGGTTAATCTCATGTAACCTCCTTTGGCTAACCACAATTTACTACTTTGTGAATGTTAATCTTGATTGTCAACTTGATTGGGTAGAAAAATGTTAAGGAGATTAGCAAATCATACCTCCAGGTGTGTCTCTAAGGGCATTCCAGGGAGAATTAACTGTGGAGTGAGGAGGCCCCCCATGCAGTAAGAGGCACCACATAGCCTGCAGAGGGAGAGGAAGTGCATGCAGAGCAGAGCTCTCCGGAGGCTGTAAGGTGAGCTGCTCTGCTTCCCTATGTCCTTCCTAGGATGGCATGGCGTGTTCAACGTCTAGAAACAGTGTAGTGACATTATGTGTGTGTCACATATTTTGTCACAGCAACTTCTCATCTGTACATTTCTCTCCCAAAATCAAGAACAAGAGGATTCATGGCTGTGTTTTTTGTTTGTTTTTGGTTTTTTTTTTTTTTTTTTTGAGACAGGGTTTCTCTGTATAGCCCTGGCTGTCCCGGAACTCACTCTGTAGACCAGGCTGGCCTCGAACTCAGAAATCCGCCTGCCTCAGCCTCCCAAGTGCTGGGATTACAGGCTTGTGGCACCAACGCCCGGCTGGATTCATGGCTAGGTACATTTAACTTAGATACTAGAAAACCTACTATTTTATGGTGTAGATAATTTGTAGATCATAAAATGGCTCAGAAGCCAAAACAGTAGATTCAACTGTGGTACCATAACAAGACTACTTCCAGTGGTTCCACCTACATATCATTATCCTGAAAATCTTCTGCTAGGCAGTCAAGCATTTTTATCAGTTTTCATGAAGCAATCTTGTCTTATGCATACAGGAAATGGCTGCAAAATAACCATGGGGGAGGTTACATTAAAAAATTCTGGAGTCTAGTGAGATGGGGCTCAGTAAATAAAGCGTCCTCCTGCTGAGCGAAAAAACCTGAAGGAACAAGTTGGCCTCTTAACCCTCCCCCAAAAAGGACCACGGCATGTACAAGCATAAAGCACACACACACGAGCACACACACACGCACACACACAAATAAAACAGTATTTAAGATTAATGCTAAATGATTAGAGATGTTAACTCACTGGTAGTGTAACTCGCCTAGAGCCACACACCCTGGGTTTGATAACTAGTCCAACCCAGAAAAGGGAAATTAAGAAAAGCAAGGAAAGTGGGTACACTAGAAGAATTAAACAAGAATATTTTATAGTGGTCTCCATGACACGGGGAATGATAGTATAAATGTAGAGTGTCTAGAAGATTTTTGCTATAATTTCAAGTTTTGAAATAGAGAATTAAATTTCTCATTCAAAAACTGAAACTGAACTGTACTCAATCATGTGTATCAAATTAGATTGTACATGAGAACACAGAGAAAGCATTTAGTAAATCAAGTCACATTAAAAAGGACTTTTCATCCTTGAGGGCATGGATTCTAAGAGCAATAAAAAGTGAGAAAATTGGAGTTGGAAGTGTAAACCAGTGGCAGGTTTATTTACTCAGGACATAAGTCTTGGGTTTAATCCCTAACACATACACATACATATGGGGGGTGCAAAAAATTAAACTTCATAGTTTTCTTATAGCAGTCTCTTCTAAATGTGCCTATGCCACAAGAGAAAACAGCATTTATTAATATGAAGAATTGTGCTGGGATGTAGCTCAATGGTAGAATGTTTGTCTAGCATGCTGCAAGTCCTGAGCTTAGTATCAAGCATTTTTAAAAAAATAACCAAAATTTAAGTATGAAACAATTAGCAAATAAATATTTTAAGCATATGCTGAAATTGGATAAAATTTAAATTTAAAGACAGAATATCACTATGCCTATCATAATCACCAAAATTAAAAAGTGACATAAAATCCAGCAAATATAAAGAAATTGACCCCCAAATATTTCTGTTGGAAGCATAAAATGATAGAATCACTCTTGCAAGCAGCTTAGAAACATCTTTAAATGCTGACATGCATTTACCATAGCAACCAACAATCTTAATCCAGAGCATTTTTCCACAGAAATGAAACCTACTGCCATACAAAACTGTGTGTGAAGCTTTACAATCGCCAAAATTTAAAAGAAATTGTACTTAATTGAAGTGTGTCCCACAAAAAATATGTTGAAGACAACAGTGTTGGCAAAAAGCTATACTGTCCTCACATAGGATTGAGGAAGGAGGAGGATCTCCAACTCTAGGTCTGAAGGAGTTATGGAGGAGACATTTTGTTTTTTAAAACTCCACAGGCTAAGGCCTAACTTCCAGTACTTCAGCACGTGAAACCATTTGAACACAAATTACCAAGTTAAAATGAGGTCATATTAAATGGACATAGGGAAATTAGATACACAGGGAAAGTACCACATGACAATAAAGGCAGATCCTATCACATAAATAATAAGCAATTTGTAAATTTAGTAAATATATAAATAAAACAAATATAGAAGTGGGTGAGTGATGCTTCCTAAACTAACAACACGAGAGCATACTAGCAAGCTGCCAAAAAGCAGGGCATAAGGCATGAACCTGCCGCACTCACTTCTTTCCTCCAGAATAAATTTATCACTATGGCTAAGCAGGTAAAGGGGCAGAACCTGAATTCAATTTGATCTACATAAAGAGACATAGCATGGCACCAAAATGCAATTTGTGTTTTATTCAAGACAAAGTCCTACTGTGTCACCCAGGTTAGCCTGGAACTCACTCTATAGAGAGCAAAGTTATCTCTAACTCAGAGATCCATTTACCTCTGCCTCCTAAATGCTGGAAATAAAAGTATGCAACACCATGCCACCACTATAAAATTCAATTTAAAAACTTTTTCTAAATTCAATACTATATTTTTAAAGGGTTAAGAGCGAGCCGGGCGTGGTGGTACACGCCTGTAATCCCAGCACTTGGGAGGCAGAGGCAGGCGGATTTCTGAGTTCGAGGCCAGCCTGGTCTACAGAGTGAGTTCCAGGACAGCCAGGGCTACACAGAGAAACCCTGTCTCGAAAAAACAAAAGCAAACAAACAAACAAACAAACAAAAAGGTTAATAGCTTTGTTTAAAACTACAGAGATACTAAGAAACAAACTTTTCACCAGGTTTTGTGGTGAATTCTTATAATCCCAGCACTCATGATATAGAAAGAGAATAAGCCGAGCAATGAAAACCCTTGTCTCAACACCCACCACCACCCCTGCAAAAAAAGATAGAGAATAAAGTTGGACCAGGCTATATAGCAAAGCCCTAGCAATCAAAGAGTTTGGAGCGATTGGTTTGTGTTTTTGTTGTTGTTTTAGAGGAGAAAGGCAGAAGAGGGGAGAAAAAGAGCCAAACTCCTGGGCTACAACCATCCTCTGCACATTTTTCTCCCAAATTTATCCCTGTTTTATTAAGTTAATCCACATTAAGAGTTATTCAAAACATAAATGAGATTACTCCATTTTAAACCATAAAAGTTTCGTTTCCTTCTACTGTATTTAAGTAGACTATCCAAAACTACCATACAGACATCCCTGAAATATCTTGTATCTTCAATGGGTGCAATAAAAAAAAATCATACAGTGATCAGTGCAGAAAAGAAAAATAGCAATAGTTTCCTTTTAAAATTACACATGCAAAAAAATCTCTAGAAAATTCTTGAACAAAAAATTCCTCAGCAGGCTTACCTTACTATTAAATTTTATTATAAAGAAATAATTTGCAGCCAGCTATTAATTATACTTACTGAAGGGGATCTGTAATCCTCACTACAGAATAAATGAGGGGAATTGTTATGTTGAGGGATTGTAATTCAGAACATAGCTGCTCTGGCAAGAGATCCCATCCAAAGACCTTCTGAGTCTGTGTGATATGCCAAAATACAGACATGCCATTAATCCCAGGCGACAGAGGCAAACAGATCTGAGTTGAAGGCCAGCCTGATGTAGATCAAGTTTCAGGTAAAAAGTTTCATCCAGGCGTGATAGATGGTACATGTCTTTAATCCCAGCACTCAGGAGACAGAGGCATGCAGATCTTGAGTTCTAGTCAGTCCTGTCCAATCCATGAAATTCAGAGGCAGTTTTACCAGGAGTTTTACAGAGACAGGTTAACAAGAAAACAAGCTAGAGAAAGATAAAGACAGAAGTAGCCAGAGAATGAATGAGAGGGAGCCAGAAGACTAAAACAGATTGTTAGAGTTAGTTTAGTTTGAGGCCAAGCAGGGCAATTAATTCAATGAGAAGCAGAAAGAAGGCAATTTGAATCAGTCAGATTTTTGAGGGCTTTTGAGCCAGAACAGCTGAAGTGAACCCAACAGTGATCAGAAAGTGCTAGGAAGGGTGAGTTTATTCAGAAAAGTCTCTCGGAGGCTGAAAAACATTGTCTGCCTAGATAAGATTGTCCAGAGGCTAGAACCTTCCAGGACTGGGCCTAAGTTAGCAGCCGAAAGCAATAAGCCTTGGACCAAGATAAGAATTACTACAGCAGAGTAGAAGTTTCATTTACATCATTGTCTATAACACAGAAGCTCTCTAGGCCTGAGTGTATACCTCAGTGTTAGAACATTTGCCTAATATGCACAAGGCCAATTCCCTCCACAGATGAAATAGGGATATTCTCATAAATTCTAGTATACAAAAGAACCATATGAAATGCTTGTTAAGATAGTTACAGGTACTAACTCTGTAAATCTCTAAGTTTCAGCACTCTAGATCATTCACAACCCCCCAGTATAGCTCCCTAAACTGTGGGCTACATAAAGTATTTCCAAACACTTAATAACAAAAAAATAATCCAAAATCAAATATGTAATGAATGCAAGTTCTTGCCCATAATACAGTACAAGATTTATGGTAGTCTTGTTTCTCTACACGAAATGTATACTTTGCATACTGCAACATATGAAGTATAGTTTGTACTATTATAGAAACATAATGCTTTAATTATAGAAAATAGACTTAATATTTTCCTACTGCTATTCCTCTGCATGTAAGTATCAAATTAGAATATATTTGGATTGCACTGTTACAATGTTTAATTTTAAAAACTTGAATTCTGACTTGAAATTAGGACAGAATTCCAACAATTCCTAAAATTTCACTATTTCATAAATCTGCCACTTCATGCTATGTATTTATGCAAGGAGGCATTCTCAGTACTGACAATTATCAAAATATTGATCAACTCTGAAAACCAGTGGAAATGTTGTCCTGAAATATAAAACATTCATTCATGATTTAATTCTTTATATAAAAGCACCCCTCACATCAAGTATTCTAACTTGCTATTATTTTCTTTAATAAATGGTACACAGTATGTATATGTTTAAGAACTAATTGGGTCAGGGTTAAGATTTATGTAGTTTTGTTTTATAAGTGTTCTGCTTGAATGTGTCTGTGAATCATGTGTGTCTTGTACCCATGGAAGCCAGGAGCCCCATAGAACAATGGCTTTCAACCTCTGCGCTACAAATCCTTCAGGGGTTGTATATAAATATCCTGCATTATCAGATATTTACATTACAATTCATAACAGTAACAAATTAGTTGTGAAGTAGCAATGAATTAATTTTATGGCTGTGGTCCTCAAAACATAAGGAACTGTATTAAAGTATCACATCATGAGGAAGGTTGAGAACCACTGTCTAGAACTAGAGCTATGAACTGCCATCTCTCTAGCATACTACCCAACAATTGATTCAAAATAAATTTATGACTTATTATTAATTAATGCTTGATATTTATGCCTCTCACCTACCTATACCCAGAGTTAGGTCACAGGTAGGAAAATGTTAAGAAATCTGCTCTACTAGATAGATCCAACCCTCACATTAAGAAAAAAGTACTACAAGTCATGAAATCAGCAATCTATGATATATAGGATGACCCAGTTTTAGAGACACTGAAGGCATGAATAGAAAAGGAAGCAAACACGCTTCCCCCTTTCTGCCTTGGGCCACTTAATCATCTGAACCTTATTCACTCAAATGCCAGGAACCCACAGCTCAATGATGCATTTCCCCAGAATGTCTTTAAGAGGCTTCCTAAAGACCAATTGTCACCAAAGGCCACATAAACCACTCTTCTTCCTTCAAGACAGAAATATGCTTTTCCTGAAAAGTATTACCCAAGTTTAAATTCACAAGGATTAAAAATCTCCATGTGGGAGTGTGGTAGGACATGTATAATCCCAGCACTCTGGAAGCAGAAACAGGTCTACCAATCTAGAGCAGTTTGAGGCCAATCTGTTTTACCTAGCCATCTGTAGGTCAGCCAGAGCATAGTCAGACCCTGTCTCAATATTAAACCTCTGGAAGTTCATTCCATATCATTTTTAACTCCCCTCTGGAATAAATCTTACCAGAATGTATTTTCATGTACACGAAGTTTCTATCAATTTCTGCCATAATAACCTAAAAGTTTACTCATGTGCAATACTGTTATTAGACAGAATACATGGCTGGGCTAAGGAGTTGGCTCAGGATATAAAAACTCTTGGAATGTAAACAAAGAATATAGAAAAAAAAAAGAAAGTTCAATGATCTGAGTCCAATCCTTGGAACCCACATAAAAAGTCAAATGTGGTGGCATGCATCTATAGTCTCAGAACACCTCAAAATGAGCAGGAACAGGCACCAGCCAGCTAGGCTGGAGTATGCAGTACAGCAAAATCAAGAGAAACCCTTAACTGGGTAGACAGTAAGAACAAACTCTCAAATGTCATCTCTAGCTGGGTGCAATGGTGCAGGCCTTTTAATCTCAGCAAAGAAGCAGGTGGATCTCTGTGGATTGGAGGCCAGCCTGGTCTACAGAGTGACCAAGCCAGCTGGAGCTATACAGTGAGACCTTGTCTCCAAAAAAACAGTTGTCCTCTGACTTCCATATAGCACATGTGTGTACATATGCACACCAATAAATAAAGATTTTAAAGAATATACTGTTTAATTTGTGAGTTTAAGAAAAAGACCAGGTAGCCGGGCATGGTGGCACACGCCTGTAATCCTAGCACTTGGGAGGCAGAGGCAGGCGGATTTCTGAGTTCGAGGCCAGTCTGGTCTACAGAGTGAGTTCCAGTACAGCCAGGGCTACACAGAGAAACCCTGTCTCAAAAAAACCAAAGAAAAAAAAGAAAAAGAAAAAGAAAATGACCAGGTAATCTCTTTAGGCATATATACTTTTTTTGTTGTTTTTGTTTTGTTTTTTTGTTTTTTGTTTTTTCAAGACAGGGTTTCTCTGTGTAGCCCTGTCTGTCCTGGAACTCACTCTGTAGACCAGGCTGGCCTCGAACTCAGAAATCCACCAGCCTCTGCCTCCCAAGTGCTGGGATTAAAAGCGTGCACTGCCCGGCTAGATACTTTAAAACCACTAAATCCATTGACATCCAACTAACTGACTTTACTTCCTCGGTAACCAGGACTCCTAAACACATGCCGCTATGCTAATACAGTGACCAGTATGTATGGAATTGATAAATCTGAATTACATGGCTCATTTCATAATTCCAGGTAAACTTTATGCTGTAAAGTGCTTTTTCCACCTCTGCTTCCTCAGTCTATAAAACATAATTGCCACTTTCACTCAAACTCAATTTTTCCACTTTTTAAGGTTAATACAAATCAGAATTTTATATTACTTTTTATTCTAATTTTATTTAGTTTTTTTTTTTTTTGAAATGTCATAGAACTGGTGAGATGACTGAGCAGGTAAAGGCCCTTGTTGCTAAGCCTGACCTGACCTCAACACCCAAGGCGCACACAGAGAAAGGGAATGAGCCCTACAAACTGTACTTGGTTCTTCACATAGTTGCTCTGGCACAAAGGTGCCACCCTCAACAATAATTAAAATGTAAACAAAAATATTTCCTATGTTTATATAATATATGTTAATCACAGTTCCAACCACCTTCCCACCACCCATCTTCCTCTAGGTTCATAGCTATCTATCTATTTATTTTGAAGCAGGGTCTCACTATGTAGGTCAGGCTGGCCTCAAATCCCCTTCATGGTCCTCCCAAGTTCTGAGATTTAAAATGCACCATCATACCCAACTGCCATTTTTAAAGGTCTATTTAAAACCTTGGCTACTGGACCAGTTCCTAGTGTTCTCCCAACCCAACTAACCCCTACCTTATGCCAAACCCCATTGCCTGGCCGCCTTTCTAATAATTATAAAAATTATCTCTATCCCAAGAATCTATCTTTACTCTAGCCCCCAAGGAACTGCTCCTTTCAAAAGTATTACAATGTCAAATGCACAAAATTATTATTTCAATTCAAATATTAACCACCTCAATACCAGAACTGATAGTCAGAATTTTAAAATTTTACAATCTTCTAAATGTAAAAACATAAATCAAGGGCCTTAATGATGAAGTATTCAGGCATAAAGTACACTGTCTGCAACTTGCGACTTCTTGTGAAGTAATTTTTTTAAAAAACTAGACAATAAACCAGATGTAGTGAAGAAGCCTTTAATCCCAGTGTTTGGGAAGCTGAGGTAGGTGGATCCTGGAGAGTTTGAGTCCAGCCTGGTCTACATCTTTTTCAGGACAGCCAGGGATATCTGGTGAGACAACATGATGATGGAAGCCAATGCCAGATGAACAAAAGAGAAACTAAGAGGTCAAATATTGGTGGTGAGTATATAAATGTTCACTCTACTAGTGTTTGCTGTTTTTCATAATAATGGGTTCATAAAAATTAGTAAACATTCTTCTCTAATTCTGTGAAAACAGTGCCAGCCTTAGACAAGCAATTACTATAGAGTACAGGCATAAATATGCATAAGGATGCCCCAGGTTACAGGGAAGTAGCTGTAATAGGAAAAGGGAGCGTAGGAATGGTTCCAGGTGACCCCAATCTAAAAATAGAAGGGCATGAACCATTATGCTGCCAAGTGGGTACAAGAGTATTCAAAGCATTATTATAAACACTGCAAGCAAAGAGAACAGGAATCAAGTAGCCTGATGTCTTCAGGGAACTAAGAACCATTAGATCTAAGCACAATGGTTTGAAATGGCCTGATAAACTCCTACTAAACCTTAATTATTCTCTCCTCTGTAAAACACACCCTTGAAAGTCAAATAAACATCTCTTTCTTTTGATAGTTTATACAAACATCCATGTATCAATAATTCTGTGTTTTAACTTGGAGTTGGTCCTGAGTGCCTTTAATCCCATCTCTGTGGAGGCAAACAATCAAATCTGTGAGTTCAAGGCCAGCCTGGTCTACAGAGCCAAGTTCCAGGACAGCCAGGGCAACAAAGGGAAACCCTGTCTGGAAAAAAATCAATAACAACAACAACAATAATAATAATAACAACAATTTGATTGTATAAAGACCCTGGAATCTACAGCCAAAATATGTATCCTTAATAATTAATTCTGAAATGACCATTAAAATACATGCTGGACATGATGGCAAACAGCTTTAATCCCAGTATTCAGGAGACAAAGACAGACCTCTGTGAGTCTGAGGCAAGCCTGGTCTACACTGCAATTTTCAGGCTAGCCAGGACTACACAGTGAGCCCTGTCTTTAGAAGAAAAAATATATGCACAATAACAGTATTGCTTAAATCACATAACCACGAGTTTCCCACACAACAAAAACGTCTACACTAACTTAAAGAAATACTTATACAAATTGAGCATGAGAGTAGATACCTAATCCCAGCACTCAGTTGGCCTGAGGCAGGAGACTCATGAGTTCAAGTCTAACCTGGAATATAGTGTGAAACACTATCTCAAAAATATTTTTAAAAACAAAACAAAATCAAAACCTTTGTTTGCCAGATCAGGGTGGTAATATACACCTTTGGAAAGCAGAGCCAGGTAGATCTGTGAGTTTGAGGCCAGCCTGGTCTACAGAGCTAGTTCCAAGACAGCCAGAGATACACAGAAAGACCCTGTCTCAAAAACAAACAAGCAAACAAAACCTCAAGTTTTGTTCCTTACTATATTCTTTAATATATTATAATTTCATATTTTATTAAAAATGAAACCTTTTTCCTTTGAAAGTATGTTTAAGAGAAAAATAAGGACATATTTATACATATTATTCTGTTTTCTTTTCTTTCTTTTTTTTTTTTTTTGCTTAATGACACTGTTTTTGTAGGGAAGGGAATGGATGTTACTGGGGCTTGAATCCCAGAAATAGTACCTTAGGTTTTTATAATATCAGCACATTTTAGTGCTGTATCTTTTGTATTTATAAGTCCAGTCACTTCTACAAACTATCAGAGTGATTACCTCTGAAAGTTTGTAAAGGGGAAATGGAATTTTTTACTTTATACTTCTTTGTACTGAATTTTTAAAATGAGCTAGAAACATTATGTATCTACAATTAATATAGTCATTCCTTTCTTGAGGTAACATGCTCTAATATTTGAATATCTTTTAAAGACATGAGGGCCATGATTCAGAGGCTACATCTTCTGGATTTCTAAAATACACAACCAGAGAAAGGCAAACACTTCAAAGAATTCCATTACAGGGAATTCAATAGTTTCACCTACAATATCACTTCCCAAATATTAGTTTGAAATAAATGAGACAGAAACAGAGAAAAGACAAGAGAATGGAGCAGATACAGACATAGACACATAGAGATAAAGGACCTCAGCAGTTTTACAGGAGTAACTCCAACTCCACTGGACACTGAAAAAGTCCTCAGGGCAATTTGCAAACCATGAAGAAACCATGGCACATGAATCCAGGCAAACTCTTTTTAATAAATTCTTTCCAAATTCAGAAAACAAATAAAGTAGAGTGTGGTGGCACACACATTTAATCCCATCATTTGCAAGGCAGAGGCAGCTTGGTCTGCACAGAGAGTTCAATGAGGCCAATCAAGTTCAATGAGGCCAATAGACCACTTCTCAAATAAAAGTCAAAACAGAATACAAATGATAGATTGAGTAAATTAATTGTGTACTGTTGTGTACTGTGTCTAATAGTACTCACAGATGAATAGAGAAGGGAATCAAACCAATGCTTTAGCAAGTTTTAAGAAAGCAATGACGTATGCACTCAGTGATAAGCGGATATTAGCCTAGAAGCTTAGAATACCCAAGACACAATCCACATATGAAATGATGCCCAAGAAGAAGGAAGGAGAGGACCCTGGTCCTGGAAAGGCTCAGTGCAGCAGTGTAGGGGAATACCAGGACAGGGAAGAGGGAAGGGGTGGATTGGGAAACATGGGGAGGGAAGAGGGCTTATGGAACTTATGGGGAGGGGGGAACAGGGAAAGGGGAAATCACTTGAAATGTAAATAAAGAATATATCGAATAAAAAAATAAATAAGAAAAAAGAAAGCAATGACATAGAAAACACAAACACTATAAAATAGATCAACAAAAAACATGAAGGAACTGGGAAGACAAATAACAGGCATGTTTTGCTGGTTGACAAAAACAGGTTACAAAACAAACGAAGAAATGGATATAGAGAAGTACAATGGATGCTCCCTTGCAAAATAGTTAAGTGTGGCATTTATCTAGAATTGAAAATATCAATCTTTAGTTACTTGAAAAACTAAAATTTTATAAAATATACTGACACAAAAATACATAATAGATAAGCCTACTTATTAAGGTCATAATTTTTAAGAACAATAATAACAGTAAAATCTCATGTTACCATAGGGATGTAATGAGTGGAATGATAATGTGTGCTAAGGTTTAGCAAATAAAGAATAAAGAAAAATGCCAGTTCATGAGACTATTAAAATACACCCCCAAGTATAAAAAATAACACATGGTACAAAATCAACGAGATCAAGCCTTTGAGTATTTTAGTGCTTAATAGTTTTCAGTATATACTACATGGAAATAATATAATTCCCCTTTATTATAAAACTATCAATTTTGGAAAAATAATCAAAAGAGTCTGAGAGTAGAGGTCAGTGCCCTGAGTTGAATATCCAAAACACACACACACACACACACACACACACACAGGCACACGCGCGCGCGCACAGGCAGGCAGACACAGGCACAGGCACAGGCACAGGAAAGCATGCCCAATTACACAGCATTCTAATTTTTTTCTAAAATTTACAAAAACAAAAATAAAATCACTAACACTATATATAGACTTAATGATGAATTATTCCTTATTTTTGTTAGATCAAAATCAAGCCACATTTATTCTAAGGATCTTGATACAAAGTAAATTATCTCTTGTAAGATTATTATCTAAGGATTTAAAATAACAGATATCACATACCTGTCTAACTTAGTGTCTGGCACTTACTTAACTCAATAAATGGGAGTAACTGTACTTAAAATTTCCATCTATCATCCAAACTGTTACTCATATCACGTGTGTGAATATTACCTGGAATTACAAAACTTTATATTTTCTATCAATGCCAGGATGTTAATTATGGCTGTCATAGTTGATTGGATTAAAATTGCTAGGAAATTAAAAAGCATAACCCTGGTGTGTCTGTGAAGGTGTCGTCATAGATTAACTGAGGAAGGAGAACTTACCAGGAATACTGTGATATCATCCTGTTCTGAATAGCCCTGATACTGTTTGTATTCTGATGTTAATTCTGCTTCCTCAAGAGGGGCTGCCCCCATGAGCAGATTACTCAGTAATCTTGTGTGAACCTTCTCACAATTTTAACTAACTGGTCAATACAGGCCTGTGATTGGGCAGTGGAGGAAAAGGTAGGACCGAAGAAAAGTGCTAATCACCGAAATCTGTTTAGACAGTTACATAAAGAAAGAGATTTATTTAACCGAACCTGGTGCTACTTTCTTTGTATTTTTTGTTTGTTTGTATGTTTTTTAAACAGGGTTTCATGTTGCCCAGACTGACATCAATTTACAATATAGCCAAGACTGGCCTAGAACACCTGATCTCATGCTACACTGGAGATCAAACAATGATTTATGCAAAGTACTCTACCATTATGCTACATCCCAACTCCAACCCTTAGCTTTTTGCAATAGGGTCTCACTATATATATGTAGCACAGGCTGGCACTAAACTAAAGTTTCTCCTGTCTTCCTCTCAAGTGCTATGATAAGAGGTATGAGTCACCACATCCAGATGTTTTATTTTTTTAACCTTAGCACAACTTTTACATTGTCTAATAATATGTTCCTCATCTCAAATTTTTCTGCTTTCAAGCTGACTTTAAAAAAATATTAGGGACTAACTAGAACTAAATTTATTTCACAGTATTATAATTAATACTCCAATACATTTACAAATTAAACAACTCAAGTCGGACAACAGTTAATGAATAAGTGCTACGTACCAGGCAGTGTTTGAGACACCAAGGTTAGAGCAATATACAGAAGCATTCCTCGTCACAAAAAGTTTAAGGTCTATTTACCTTAAACTACCAAAGTCAGAAGTACAAAGAAATACCAAACATGGTAAGTGCAAACATGGAAGTCAAACAACCCTTTATCTGACAGGGGCTAATATCCTCTGGAAGCCAACAGAGTTCAAGGCTAGAGATCGATTCTTTACACTGAAATGTATAAGATGTATTATCTTATGTGAAGCTATAAATAATGCAGTTACATCTCCTAAGAAAATAAGCCTTAATGAAGCCCGGCATGTGTAATCGCAGCACGTGAAGAATGAAGCAGGGGGATTACTGGAGTTTGATATCAGCTTAGGCTACAGAGTGAGTTCTAGGTCAGCCTGAGCTAGAGACCCTGTCTCCAAAAATATAATGCAAATTAACAAAATTTATTCTATCCTCCTTCATGACTGAAAATAACCATCATTATTAAGAAACAGACAATAAGCCGGGCATGGTGGAGCACGCCTGTAATCCCAGCACTCTGGGAGGCAGAGGCAGGCAGATTTCTGAGTTCGAGGCCAGCCTGGTCTACAGAGTGAGTCCCAGGACAGCCAGGACTACACAGAGAAACCCTGTCTCAAAAAAAAAAAAAAAAAAAGAAAGAAAGAAAAGAAAAGTATTGCCGGGTGTGGTGGCACACGCCTTTAATCCCAGCACTTGGGAGGCAGAGGCAGGCAGATTTCTGAGTTTGAGGCCAGCCTGGCCTACAGAGTGAGTTCCAGGACAGCCAGGGCTACACAGAGAAACCCTGTCTCAAAAAAACCAAAAACAAAAACAAAAACAACAACAACAAAAAAAAACAAAGAAACAGACAATAATTTCATTTCACTGTGGACTTCACTGCTAAAAATACTAACACACGCCGGGCGGTGGTGGCGCACGCCTTTAATCCCAGCACTTGGGAGGCAGAGGCAGGCGGATTTCTGAGTTCGAGGCCAGCCTGGTCTACAGAGTGAGTTCCAGGACAGCCAGGGCTACACAGAGAAACCCTGTCTCGAAAAACCCAAAAAAAAAAAAAAAATACTAACACACACACACACACACACACACACACACAGACAAATCTGAGTTTTTTCCCACACTGGTTCTCCTTTTTTATTTTTTCATTAATTTATATATCTACTCACTTTACAGCCTGGTAAGACCCCTCCCTCCTCTCCTCCCAGTCCCACCCTCACAAATCCCCCCATTACCCTCTCCTCTTCCACTCAGAGAAGGAGAGGCCCACTTGGGTACCACCCAGCTCTGGAATATCCAGTCTCAGCAGTTAGCACATTCTCTCACATTGAGGCCCAACCAGGAAGCTCAGTTAGAGAAATGGGATCCAAATTATCTGAAGTGAGCTTATCCACTAACTGGCTGGCCAATGACTACAACTTAGCACCAGGGGGCTAGACAAGAGAATGAGTAGATTACTGCAGGTTTCCTAACAGGCTGCCGTCCACCATCCCATGAAGAAAGTTACTCAACTATGTTCATAGCAACTTTATTTCTAGATGTCCCTCAACCGAAGAATAGATAAAGACAATGTGATACATCTACACAATGGAGTACTATTTGGGAATTAAAAAAAAAAAAAAGGACATGGGCTGGAGAGATGACTCAGCGGGTTAAAAGCCCCAACTGCCCTTCCAAAGGTCCTGAGTTCAATTCCCAACAACCACATGGTGGCTCACAACCATCTATGGGATCTGATGCCCTCTTCTGGTGTCTCTGAAGAGAGCAATATACTTAAAATCAATAAATAAATCCTTTAAAAAAAAAAAAAAGACGGGCTGGAGAGATGGCTCAGCGGTTAAGAGCACTGACTGTTCTTCCAAAGGTCCTGAATTCAAATCCCAGCAACCACACGGTGGCTCACAACCATCTGTAATGAGATCTGACGCCCTCTTCTGGTGTGTCTGAAGACAGCTACACTGTACTCACATATAACAATATGAAAATAAATAAATCTTTAAAAAGAAAGACATGAATTTTGCAAGCAAAAGGATGGAACTTGGGAATATCATCCTGAAAGAGGTAACCTAGTCCCTAAAAGTAATTCTTACTGATAAGTGGATATTAGCCATAAAATGCAGGATCCCCATGCTACACCCCACCAACCCAAAGAAGCTAAACAAGGCACAAGCAAGGATGTTTGAATCTCACTTAGAAGAGAGAATAAAGTAATCATAAAAAGACAAATGGACAGAAGGAACTGGATAGAAGGAATGAGAATGGGGGTGTGTTCAGGATCAGGTGTGGGGGTGGAGAGAAGAGATGGCCAGATGACCATGAGAATGAATGGAAATCTACAACTGATTGGGGGTGAGGAAGTGGGGTGAATCTCCAGGAGGAGACAGAGAACTTGAATAGGAGAGGCTTCCAAGAATCAATGGGAGTGACCTTAGCTGTGACTCACAGCATTGGGAATATCGAACCTGAAGAGGCTACCTTCTATAGCCAGGTAGGAACACCAGTGGAACAGCAGGGACAGCAACTTTCTATAAAACCTTCAACCCCCAAATTATCCTGTCTACAAGAAATGCAAGCAAGGGGAATGAAGCAGAGACTAAGGGAAGGACCAACCAATAATCAGCCCAACTTGAGATCCATCCCTTGGGCAAGCACCAATCCTTGACACTATTAATGATACTCTGTCATGCTTGCAGACAGGAGTCTAGCATGGCTGCCTTCTGAGAAGCTCTACCCAGTTGCTGACTCAGACAGATTTTGACACCCACAACCAAACAGTGGAGCTTGGGGACTCTTAAGGAAATAAGGACTTCAGACCATGAAAGGGATAGGAACTCCACAGGAAGACCAACAGAGTCAACTAACCTGGACTCTTAGGCCCTCAAGAGACTGAACCACCAACCAAAGAGCACACACCCAGGCCTTCCACCCTCATATGTAGCAGATATGCAGCTTGGTCTTCATGTGGGTCCCGTACAACTGGAGCGGGGCTATCCCAAAAGCTGTTTCCTGTCTGTGGGATATGTACTTCTAGCTTTGTCTGGCCTCAGTGGAAGAAGATATACCTAGCCCTACAGACTTGATGTGCCAGGGTAGGGAGATAACCAAGAGGGGCCCCATCCTCTCAGAAGAGAAGGAGAGGGGGATGGAGGAAGGATTTGTGGGAGGGGGTGACCGGGAACAGTTAGTGAGATGTAAAGTGTGGATGGATGGATGGATGGATGGATGGATGGATGGATGGATGGATGGATGGGTGGATGGGTGGATGGGTGGATGGGTGGATGGGTGGATGGGTGGGTGGGTGGGTGGGTGGGTGGGTGGGTAGATAGATAGATAGATAGATAGATAGATAGATAGATCTGTAAAACAATGATCATTCTAGCTAATCAAACAACTGTAACATAAACAGATACTATTTAAAGATAACAAAACCAGGGGCTAAAGAAATGGCCCAAGTGTTATGTGTATGGCTCTTGCAGTAGACCTATGTTGGTTCCCAGCACCAACTACTTACTAGCAGCTTACAACTCCCTGTAACTCCTGCTCAATAGACACGATACCTCTAGTCCCTATAGTTACAAGCAGTCATGTGCACAAAGCCACTTAGAAACACACACACAGACACATACTTTAAAATAATAATAAGGCTAGAGAGATGGCTCAGCAATTAAGAATATATACAACTCTTACGCACATCAGATAGATCACAACTTCCCCTAACTCGGGCTACAGGAGGATCTGTGAAGCCTTCGGCCTCTGCAGACACCTGCACTGGTATTAAAATATCTACATACAGATGCAGAACATACAAGCCAATTAAAAAGAAAATACTTAATAATTATAATAAATCCATTTTGAAATACACATCCCTATGTTTTGTTTTAAGGGGGGAAACATATCTAAAGCAAGAATAAAATGTTATAAGAACTGGTACAAAGTAAATTCCAGGCCAACTAGGGCAACTCAGAGAGACTCTGCCTCAAAAAAAGTTTTCAAGTTGATTTATAGTGTAACTTCACTTCTAGGCATAAAAGAAAACCCAGGCTATTTGTATAAGTGATGCTATCTAAAACAGATGACAAATAAATACACAAGAAACACAATCAAATATCTTGTGATACAGCATAAACAAAAGTGTGAAGCTCACTTGTACACGCCAAACCCCACACCAGCCTTCAAAAGTAAATTCCAAACTTGGATGGTGGGTTCTCATGCCTGTCATTCCAACACTCTGGATTGCAATTGCAGGAGGATTGCAATTTCAAGACATGCCTAGGTTAGAGGGAGTTCAAAACCACTCTTGACAGTGAAGAAGACTGGGGATATGGTTTAGTAGTAGGCACTTTGCCTACTGAATGACTTCAGTCCTAAAAAGTACCATTAAATATGGAGGGAAGGAAGACAGAAGATATTTCCAAATTTCCAAGCTGTAGGTACTTCTACTGGAATACTGAAAAGTATTCAAACACACACATAACAATGCTTATTTCTACTTGCAACACTTAGTTTTAACTGCTTAATTGGCATCTTTCTACTAGAATAAACATTCCAAAAGGTCAGGAAACAGGCCCTCTTTCATTGTTGAATCCTCTGAGCTTACTGTAGTGTCTTTCATATACGACCTCATGAACCATTTGTTGAGCAACTACATTTCTCGGAATAAACACCAAAGAAATAAAAGCATGGGTGGGAAGGACTGCAAATAAAGTTCATTTGGTAGATGGATTGGCTTAACTTACTTAGACTCTGGGTCTGAACTTGAGTAGTGCGCACACACAGACAGAGGGAAACAAACCTATACAACATTATGTCAGGTGAGTTGACAAATAAGAAGTGCCTAAAAGAGTTAAATACAAAAACAGAAGGAACAGCTGGTAGGAGCATGAGGAGGAAGTTTTAACTATTGCTTAATACTGTGACACATATTCTGGTTTGGGTTTTAAAGATTTATTTTATGTGTATAAGTGTTTTGCCTGCATATAGGGTACTACATGCATGCCTGGTGTCCAAGGAGGTGAAAAAAGGGCACTAGATCCCCTACAACTGTTTATTTGCCACCATGTGACTACTAGAAACCAAACTTGGGTCCTTGGCAAGAGCACAAGTAATCTGAACTGCCAAGCCATCACTCCAGCTCTATACAAAGTCACCATACTACTACTGTCTCATCTCCCACTCCCTGCAAGTTCTAGAATTATAGCTATATAGCACTACTCCTTGCTATATATGGTTTTATAATGGGATACCAAAAATTTTTGGAGACAGATGGCAGCAATAGTAAAAATACTTAATGGTATTTAATAGTACATTTAAAATGGCAGAAAGCACTAGTAGAAGGCTCAGTGAAAAAAGGATGTATACAATTGTGTCACACACATATACACACATGCACTCATATATATATCCTGTGCGTGCAAGCACCAATCCGCAGTGGTGGCACATGCCTTTAATCCCAGCACTTGGGAGGCAGAGAGGCAGACGAATTTCTGAGTTTGAGGCCAGCCTAGTCTACAGAGTGAGTTCCAGGACAGCCAAGGCTATACAGGGTAACCCAGTCTGGGGTGGGGGTGGGGACAAACTTGTTGTTGATGTTGTTTTTCTCTTAAAAAAAAAAAAACCCAAAGTGGTTTCCTATACACTTACTTCATATGGAATTACAAAGGGAAAAATGAAAGCCTGTTCCCCTTTTCAAAAGACTCCAGAATCTTCAATCAGATTTGTGAGATTTGCACTAAAAATATCAAATTATATTACATTACATTATCCCAATACCACTCGTGGTGGGTTTTTTTGGTTTGGTTTGGTTTGGTTTTTTTTTTTTTTTTTTTTTTTTTTGGTTTTTTTCCCCGAGACAGGGTTTCTCTGTGTAGCCCTGGAACTCACTCTGTAGACCAGGCTGGCCTTGAACTCAGAAATCTGCCTGCCTCTGTCTCCTAAGTGCTGGGATTAAAGGTGTGTGCCACCTCTGCCCGGCTCCACTCGTGTATTTTTAAGAATAAACAAGTCCTGTACTATACACGCTAGAGGAAATGTTTCACACAAAGTAATTCCAACCAAGTTCCACCTGACATTTAGGATGCATTACTTCCTATCCATGACTACCTTTCATTCTTAGAAGTAACCTGGGCCTCAGTGTGAGAGAACCCAACTCCCATAAGAAAACAATCGATGGAAGTGTAACTGCTGACTCTATCAACCTTAAAGGTAATTTTACCTTGACCTAATTTGAAGTACTGTCTATACTGTATACATTTAAAAGCATCTCCAAGATGGCAGAACATGCCATGTGAATTCCTTTCAAATCAGATGATTGTGTGGTGTATGTTACATTAATCCTAGACTTTCTCATTTCCTTCTCCTCAGTTATAAAGTTTCCATCACTGACTCTCTGCTCTTTAGTTTTAAGTTCTCTCCTTTATTAGACATTGTACTCTACAGACAGTGAATGCCACCCAATATGTATCTCCTGTTCATATCTATACTCAAATGTTGCTGCATGCTATCAGTTTAAGGTTGAAGTATATAACATTTTCTCTCCAAAATGGAAATATTTATATATCAGTGTAGCACATTATTATAACATAAATTATAACCACATAAATTATGACAAAAACTGTTTTGTGTACCTGCAAAGACATGCAGATCTCTGTGGGTTCAAGGAGAGCCTGGTCTCACTATACAGACACACTGTCTCAAATAAAAACTGTGAACACATCAGCAGACTATGCTGTCAAAAACCATTTTTAACTTTAATATATTTCTATAATGTACACACAAATTCGAATTATCTAGGAGTCTAACTATCTACTTGTTATTTTCTAAGATATCCTATTTAAAGCCAACCTTACTTGTTACACACTTAGCTCCATTCTAAGCACCTCACAAATACACTATAGATGATTATGCAGTCTTTAGATTGAATAGATTACACTTATGAGGGCATGGAGAAGCAGCTTTATGACAAACCTGTACTAAGAGTAAACGGCTCCAGAGAAACTAAGCTGAGACCAAATCCTCCTGGAACTCAAAGCAATTCATGAGAACAAGAAAAATGTTAAGATTTAACTGTCTTCCAACCTCTACCTCAAGAGGCTCAAGTACCTGCCTCAGGTCTATTAAAGATTCAGTTCATTTACTTCAAGATCGCCTTGAAAAAATAAGTCTGTCTATCTGAGGATACTACATGAAACACTCATTTCAACAAATACTAAAGACTTACTTTGTCCACAGCGGAGTTCTGGGTGTTAGAATTAGGCAACAAAGACTGACAAGTACCTTCACTCTCGCTGTATGTAAAACACACAATTCATGTATGGAAAAGAAATAATGGTGGACTAGGAGCAAGGGACCTTTTTTATGCTATGACTAGCAGGGTCTTCTGAGGTCAGAAGAGGGCATCGGATTCCCTGGAAGTGGAGTTATGGATGGTTGTGAGCCACTATGAGAACACTGGGAACTGGATCCAGGTCCTCTCTAAGACAGACAAGGCTCTTAGCATTGAGCCATATCTCTAGCCCCATTACTTAATTTAGGTTCTGTTTCCTTAACTGTAAAATGGATATATTACTCTATCATCTTATAAAGTAGTATCTGATATAAGTGATGTACTCACAAATAAGACTAATATTCATTATCTTAGGGATTACCATGCCAACAAACCCATAAGCATATCATCTGTCACACAGGAAATACTCAGGTCAAGGTTTCTTACCTTACTGCTATAATAACTAGAAGTCAAGTTAAATAAATCATGTGTACATCTAAAATATATGAAAATTCCTTTAAATGTGTCCAAACACACCTCACAATAAACATATGGTTTAAAATACACTGCCAGAAAAAGTATTCCCATGACTATCTACTTCTCAGCAGTATGGTAGTGTAAAGAATAGGGGCGTGGCAGACATGCCTGCTGGCTTAACAGCAAGGCTTCACTACCTCCTAAGTGTGTGCCCTTTGACAAGTTCAAGTCCTCTGGACCTGACTTCACTAATAAATAGGAAATATAACACTACCTAAATCAGAAGACTGTTGGAAAGAATAAATTTCCCTTCCACTTCCAGTACCTATTTACAGGGTTGCCTAGTGTTTTTTGTTTGTTTGTTTTTTTAATTTTATTTTCTATATTCTTTGTTTACATTCCAAAGGCTTGATGACATAAAGTATAATAGGTAAAGAGCCATCAAAATACTTCAACTTTCTATGGAAAACTTTAGAAAATATATATAAAACAATCTGTCAGTGGAAAGGTAGCAGAGAAGAGAGGCTGGGGATGTGGGCAGGGCTGAGAGGTCTTGTCCAGAATGCTCAAAGTCCTGGACTCTTTCCCAGACCAAGAAACATAGAGGGTAGAACAAACAAATAAGGGAGAAGCAGGCAAGCTAGGGAAAAATGAAAAACCAAAAAACAAAACCTGGTATCTTCATGTTGCCTAGTTTAGACCAATTTATATAAACAGATTATTTCTACAATTTTTGTTCGTCGAGGAAGCAGTCTGAGTCAGGGTATGAAATAGGACAGCAACAGCAGAGGGGAAAAATGAGACGGGAGTATGATGACACATACATGAAGAAGTCATGACGAAACCCACTGCTTTGTATGTTAGCCAAAATACACTGTCGTTTAGTGAGCCACACAGGGCAACAACTTTTTGTTTCAATTTATGTTATAAAAATGTTAGTTCCTTAAAATTAATTCACCTATCATTTTTCTAAGGGCTAAAATAGTGTAACATAAACTGTACTATCTCCTATATTCTCAAATCTTGTTTAGATGCCAGTTGTCTTCCTGCAAAATATTAATACATGTGCAACTTCAGACAAAGTAATTTATCCTCACCAGCTCTCTTGGGAAAATAAGCCTTTCTCAATTCCTAAGCCTCTTAAGTTGTCTAAGGACTTAGAGGCATTTAACTGTCCTCTATTTAGGATCCTTGTCTCCTTTTAGTATCTTTCCCCAAGGAAGGCATCACCATGAAATCTATAAATCATCCCACTGGGAGGCAGTGTATCACCATGGGAAGAAAGGATCTGAAATTAGTCAAAATTGGACTCAAAAGCAAGCACTTATTAGCTGAGTGATCTTGGGCAAATCTTGTAACCATTGTGAATTTCAGTAAGTAAAAAAACCCATCAACTACTTCACATAAGAACAAAAATAAATTAAATGTTAAGGAACCTACTATACATTACCATGTACTATGGTAATGCTACGAATAGTATCTTGTCAGATAAAACTTATTCATTAATGCAAAGGCAACGTAGAGGAAACTGGTATTTGACTATGCCTCTTATTGAACATGAATAACAAGATCTAAACTACATTTGTATACCTAAGATTTTAATTCAATTACCAGGAGAACCTGTATAATATACCCTGTGCAACGAAACAAGTATTCAAAATCAGATAAAAACATAGTTCCTAAACTGATAAAGGCAACAATCCAGTTATAAGAAATAAACTTCTTATTTACCAACATTGAACATTTACACATGTCATATTTACCAACACAATTACCTCGTTAGATCTGTCATTTTCCTATAGTACTTTATAAATTACCTCAGACTAACTTCAAAGGATTAGGAACTCATTACCTATAAAAAGAAACTTTCCTAATAAAATCCCACCTCATCTAAATGATTCCTCTGTAATTTTTCAAGGACATTTAGAACACCAAAACGTTAAGTCTACTAAATATTTTTCAACGAATGGCAACACTTTATGGACTGATAATCTAAACTCAAGAAAGTACACATATTCCAGTGAGAAAAAAAAACCCATGTCACTGACAAGTTTGCTTCTCAAAAATCTTAGTACATACTTCTATTTCTCCACAAGCCATGGCTACACCACCACTTGCCCATTTCTCCTGTCTTTTGGCCTGAATGAATGGTGGAAATAGGAAAAAACAGATCCCAGAGGGTAAAAATTACAGCTTTGCTAATATTTCAAATTCTAATGATTAATGTTCCTAACTATCTTTAATACTATTTCTTTAGGACACTTTTTAAAAATAAGCGGGTATTAAATGAGTTCTTTGCAGCAAGAATCTAACTGCCATAATGTTTGAAAATTAGCTACAAACCAGTAGATACACTGGTAAATGAAAATCTGTCTTGCTTTAAAAGGGGGAACTAGAAATCTAAGAAAGGAGTATATCATACTTTCTTATTTGAAAATGAAAGGATCTGAGGGCTAGACAGATGGCTCAGCTGTTAGGAGCACTTGCTTCAGAGGACATGAATTTGAGTCCCAGCAACTCCATGGTGACTCACAACATTCTGTAACTCCAGTTCCAGGGAAACTAATACCATCTTCTGGCCTTGGAATGTGAGGAACGTGTGTGTGTGTGTGTGTGTGTGTGTGTGTGTGTGTGTGTGGTGTGTGGTGTGTGGTGTGTATATGCATGTAATATTTTTAAGAAATTATATACATGTATATACAATATGCTGAAATTGAATTTAGTATCATATACACTACTAAAAATTTCAAACTAACATTACAAGAAACTAAGTTAAAAATTAACATACAAAAAGGCTGAGACCTCTCAGTGATAAAGGTAAGTTTTCTCTCTAAAAACTAGTTCAAAACCATTTTTAAAAACATCACTGCGTGGTGGCGCATGCCTGTAATCCCAGCACTTGGGAGGCAGAGGCACGTGGATTTCTGAGTTCGAGGCCAGCCTGGTCTACAGAGTGAGTTCCAGGACAGCCAGGACTACACAGAGAAACCCTGTCTCGAAAAACCAAAAAAAAAACAAAAAAACAAAAACCACATCACTGATCTTTAAAAACAGGTGTGCTGCAATCCCAGCACTTGGAAGGTAAAACACAGGAGTGCCAAGCAACTTCAGCTACATAGCAATTTCAATGCCAGCCTGAGTAACATAAGACCCTGTCTCAAAAATAGAACCAGGAACTAGAGATGGCTCAGCAGTTAAGAACATTGATTATTCTTCCAGACGACCCAAGTTCAAGTCCCAGTACCCACATAGTAGATCACAATTCCAAAGGACCCAATGTTTGTTTCCGGACTCCATGAGTACGTCATGCACATGGTGCATAGACACAGATGCAGGCAAAAGATTCGTACATATTTACTTGTTTTATCTTTGGTTTTTTCAAGACAGAGTTTCTCTGTGTAGTCCTGGCTGTCCTGGAAATAGCTCTGTAGACTATGCTGGCCTCAAACTCAAGAGACCTGCCTGCCTCTGCCTCCTGAGTGTTGGGATTATGAATGCTTTGGTTTCATATAAATATGCACCATATCCTGGTGCCCACAGAGGTGAGAAGGGCATATGATCCTCTGGAACTGGAGTTACAGATGATTATGAGCTACCACGTGAGTGGGTGCTGGGACCAGAAACCTTCCAGACAGACAAGTGTTCTTAAGCACAGAAATATTTCTCCAACCCCAATATGTAAAACTGAAAAAAGATGACATTTAGCAGGGATGTGGACATAGTTTAATGGTAGAATGTTTAAAGGTTTTCTTGTACACATGAAGCCCCACATTCAATTCCCAGAACTGGGGGGGGGGAGGGAAAAAATAAGAAAACAACAACAACCAAACCATAACCTAAATGTATTAAATTTCCACTTGAAAATTATACAGTAAAAACGTGACATAAAGTCAAATTAGTACATGTCCTTAATCCGGCCATTCAGAAGGCTGAGGCAAGCCTCTCTGAGTTCCAGACAGCCTGATCTACACAGCAATTCTGTCTTAAAAAAATACTCAGTCCTGCTCTGTTCTGTTGCCCAAACTAGCTTCGAACTTCTAGGCTCACAATTCTCTTGCCTCAGCCTCCCAAATACACATCCAAGTCATTGCACCCTACTAACAAACACATTTTTTTTTTTACTTCTTCCTGCCTTTACCCAGAAACATAATACCAATTAATTGGAAGGCCTCAAACTTTTGGATAATGGTAAACACTAGAAGGAACAATGATGAACTTTAATAACTCAGTTTATTAGCCACTAAAGGAGGTCATTTCAAGGTAACATTAGCATCATCTGTTACTTTTCTCCTAACTTTCATAGCAAGCTGTATTTTTATTAACTGTCACTATTTCAAATTAAGGGTGCTATGCCGAAACTGTACTGATGGTGAGCTAAAGAAAGGTATCGCTGAGTGGCAGAGTACTGACCTAGCACAAAGAGGCCCTCGCCTAGCTTACAAGAGGCCCTGGGTTTTCTATCAGGCACCACAAACCAAGAAAAAAAGCAAGGAGTAACACACATTCTAATATTGGTACTTGAGAAACTAAGGCAGGAGGATCACAGGACTGAGGCCGAAATGGGTTGCATACCCAGATAAACTTGAAAAGAAAAAGACCTATATAGCAACTACAACACAAGAAAAGTTTTTAAAGAACTTCAATCCTGCAGTAGGGAAGCAGTGGCAAAGGGATCCCTGAGCTCTAAGGAGTAAGTTCTAAGCCAGCCAGGGACAAATGGTGAAACTTTGCCTCTAGCATTTGTGAGAAAGCCAAAATAATAATAAGGGAACAGAACAAGTCACCAAAACTTGGTGAAAAGCCCACATAATATCTGGTGTTGTATGCATGAGACTCTAGGTTCAATCTACAAGACTACAAAAAAAAAAATTACACTTCAGTTCTCAGTACTATCAAACTTCTGTCCGCTTTTTGTTTGTTGGTTGTCTGGTTGTTGTTGTTGTTTGTTTGTTTGGTTTTTGGGTTTTTTTTTTTCAAGACAGGGTTTCTCTGTGTAGCCCCGGCTATCCTGGAACTCACTCTGTAGACCAGGCTGCCCTCAAACTCAGAAATCCGCTTGCCTCTGCCTCCCAAGTGCTGGGATTAAAGGCGTGCGCCACCACTGCCCAGCTGGTTGGGGTTTTTTTGGAGACACATTTTTTTTTCTCTGTATCCCTGGTGGTTCTGGAACTCAAGCTGACCCAGAGACCCACCTGCCTCTGTCTCTGTTGTGCTGGGAACAAAGGTGTGCACAGCAGCAGCCATTACCACCTGACTACACTCAAGCTTTAAAGGCCACAATATGTTTTTAATTGCATTAATTTTAGATACTCAAGCTTTTTTTTTTTTTTTTTTTTTTTTGGTTTTGGTTTCATCGAGAGAGGGTTTCTCCGTGTAGCCCTGGCTGTCCTGGAACTCACTCTGTAGACCAGGCTGGCCTCGAACTCAGAAATACACCTGCCTCTGCCTCCCAAGTGCTGGGATTAAAGGCGTGTGCACCTCCAACGCCCAGCTAATACAATGAATTTTTAATTGCACTAATTTTATACACCTTAAAAATACATCTTGAGCATGATGGTGCGTGCCTTTAATCCCAGCACTTGGGAGGCAGAGGCGGGTGGATTTCTGAGTTCAAGGCCAGCCTGGTCTTCAGAGTGAATTCCAGGACAGCCAGGGCTATTCAGAGAAAACCTGTCTCGAAAAAAACCAAAAAACCAAAAAACCAAAAAAAAAAAAAAAAAAAAAAAGGAAAGAAAGAAAGAAAAACCAGTCCTGAACCACCAAACAAAGAACATGCAGGGGCTGGACCTAGGCCCCCTATACGCAATTTGGTCTTCATGTGTGTCCCCTAACAATTGGAGCAGGGGCTGACTCTGTAGCCTGCCACTGGATTCCCTTCCTCTAGCTGGACTGCCTTGGCTGGCCTCAGTGGGAGGATGTGCCTTGTCCTGCTGTCCTCCCAGGGACAGATGGGGGGGGGGGGTGTCCCATTCTCTGAGAAGGGAAAGCGTAAGAGGGGGAGTTATGAGGGTGGAGAGGAGAGAGGGTGTTGCAATCTGGTGAATAAATAAATTAATGAAAAAAGAAAAGTCAATGAAATATTAAACATATAATTATGGAAACAGTCCTCTGAAGATCATATCTCATATGATGGTGCACGCCTTCAATCCCAGCACCTGGGAGGCAGAGGCAAGAGGATCTCTGAGTTCAAAGGAAGTCTGAACTACAAAGCAAGTTCCAAAACAGTGAGGGCTATGTAGAGACAACCTGTCTCAACCCTACCCCAAAAAGTTTTAAGTAGAAAAAAAAAATCAGATCTCTATTACTCATCTATACTCAAGCAATAAAAACTATCTATGCCTTATTTTACAATAAATGCAATAGGTCTACAACTATACGAAAATCATTTATCAACATTTGAATTCACATTTACTAATTTGGCAAGGAGAATACCACATACATGAGCAGTCCGGAAATATGAACTAACTGTAAAAACTATCACAAAAGTAAGGAGTGGTGGGACTGGGCAAGTGAGGCTTCTGGAGTTTTGGTTTCTTTAAAAACACAGAAATGTAAGACTATGTTATCAGTTTAATCCCAGATGTGAGATATGGAGTTGCTTCAGATTGTCCACAGCAGTTGGCTATGATTTGCCTCATGCTCTAGCAGGGGCATGATTTTGCCAGCTGCAGATAGTTTCTGCAATTGTATTACATTTGGAATTCTGGGGACTTTTTTCAGATGATATATAAATGCTAGGGCCCCAAGAGGCAGGGTTGATTGTTGTGGGTTTTTAGTTGTTGTTGACTGCTGTTGGTCTCAGTTCCTTAAACAGTCATGTGCAAATAAACAAGAAGAAATTAGGTATCCTGACAGAGAAGATCAAACTTGCCCCAAAGGACTCAAGATCCCTAATCAGCAAGGAGGGGTCTAACAATAACATTGTCCCCTTTCCAAACCCTGAATTTATGCAGAGATCTCTTTCCCTCCCTCTCTATCCTTTTTCCATCCTAAATCTAGTGTGGAAAAAAGAACCCACACAATAGAAAAAGACCAGTAGGGCCAGGCGTGGTGGTGCACGCCTGTAATCCCAGCACTTGGGAGGCAGAGGCAGGCAGATTTCTGAGTTCGAGGCCAGCCTGGTCTACAGTGAGTTCCAGGACAGCCAGGGCTACACAGAGAAACCCTGTCTCGAAAAAAAGAAAGAAAGAAAGAAAGAAAGAAAGAAAGAAAGAAAGAAAGAAAGAAAGAGAGAGAAAGAAAAGAAAAAAAAGAAGAAAAAGACCAGTAGGGGTGGGAGAGGTTGGGGGGTGTTGAGTACCCTATAAATGCTAACTCACCAGCTCTACCACTAAACACCATGCACTTTCATATCTCAAGGAGAGCTATTTAGTTACTGAAGGGGCACCTGTATCTCTCCAAGTCCTAACTCTCAGATTATATTATAGGATCAATTTAACATCAGGTAAATCCCTAAACTAGAACATTATCTTTGGTTTTAATACCATTTCTCCCTAGTCCCAATTACCACCCTACTCTTTTCTGTCTTCTCAGAGGGACTCCCATGAAATATACCATCCATATTTCTTAATAATATTATAGCCGGGCAGTGGTGGCGCATGCCTGTAATCCCAGCACTCTGGGAGGCAGAGGCAGGCGGATTTCTGAGTTCGAGGCCAGCCTGGTCTACAGAGTAAGTTCCAGGATAGCCACGGCTACACAGAGAAACTCCCGTCTCAAAAAAAAAAAAAAAAAAAAAAAAAAAAAAAAAAAAACCAAAAAAAAAAAATAATATTACAGAGGAGATGTGAATACCATATAAGAAAAATAAACTCAGATACTGTTATCTTGGTGGTTTTCACTTGTTTTACTTACGTAAAGATCAAAGAAGTTGCTTTTCAACATTTAAGATATACAATCACCCTAGTCTAATAAGCTCAAAACATTGTACTAGAAATTCCCCTGGGTTTAAAAAAACATGGTATCTTGTCTTTTACTACTGATGCTGACCCAATAAAATCTTACCCCAAAGAATAAAAACAACCCCACGTCCCAATTCCAGAAATTTAAAGCAATTTAAATCACTTTCATACCCATAGAAATCTATAAGGGTTCGGAATCCCTTAACAATTACTAGCTGGGCAGTGGTGGAGCACGCCTTTAATCCCAGCACTTGGGAGACAGAGACAGGTGAATTTCTGAGTTCGAGGCCAGCCTGGTCTACAGAGTGAGTTCCAGGACAGCCAGTGCTACACAGAGAAACCCTGTCTCGGGGAAAAAAAAAAAAAAAAAACACAACAACAGTTTCGGAAAAAAAAAAAACCAACAAAAAACAATTACTAATTGGGCAAGTTAATAGGCCTTCATATGTTTTCTCTTCTAGAAAAGGGTCTCATTATACATCCCAGTTTCTCTGGGACCATACTAGTCTATGCTCTTATCCCTGCATAGTGTCTTATTAATGTTCCCTCTTACTCTCAAAAGCAATCCTAGTTTGACACGGTGTGGTAGCTCATGCCTATTATTCCAACACCAGGGATGGTGAAGAGGGAAGATCACAATGACTTCAGTTCAAGGCCATCCTGGACTAGACAGCGAGTTCTACTATAGCTAAGGATAACATAAGACACTTGTCCCACCCCTAAGGGGTATCAGAAAACTGAATCTTATAGATTGGGCATGGTGACAGATGTCTTTAATCCTAGCACTTGGGAGACAGAGACAGGTAAATCTATGAATTCCAGGTATCGGAAAACACAGTGAAGTCCAAAACTACCAGGGCTACCCTGTCTATTAAAAAAATAAAAATAAGCCGGGAGGTGGTGGCACACGCCTGTAATCCCAGCACTTGGGAGGCAGAGGCAGGCGGATTTCTGAGTTCAAGGCCAGCCTGGTCTACAGAGTGAGTTCCAGGACAGCCAGGACTACACAGAGAAACCCTGTCTCAAAAAAAAAACAAAGAAAAAAAAAGATCCAACTCACGGCCATGAAAGCACCAATACGCATATATTAGACATGACATATTACCCATGTAATATTTAATACAGGTCAGTTATACCTCATCTTTACTAAATCCAATATCTAGAATTTTTTCAGAGAAAACTCTAAAGTTTATGAAATCGGGAAAGAATAATAAAAGAAACAGATCAAGATACTAATCAGTAATAAAACTAATAATCTAAGCATTGATACTATTTATTACTCAATAAAACTAAAACTTGTTAAGTAAAATGTGAACCGAAATAGAATGTATATATAAGGAAAGAATGTTTAGAATGTCATTAAGCAAGGGTAAGGATATCCCTCTACAGAAACAAAGCAGAGTCTTATTAGATAACCCTAATTTAATTTCATATATTTAAGATTACTATATGTGTCTGAGTGTTTTGCCTGCATGGCTATACATATACCACATGCATGTCCAGTGCCTTCAGAGGTCAGATGTCAGAATCCCTGGTTATAGATGGTTGTAAAGCAGCATGTGAGTGCTGGAAACCCAACCTGGGTCCTCAGCAACAACGGGTTACTCTATGTCATTTCTCCAGCCACCAGTCCTAAATGTTTATCTAAGATCTAACCACTCTAACAGACTGAAGGACACATACACTATCCTTAGACAAATACAGTATAAGTAACAGAAGTTTTTTTAAAATGTGTTAACTATTCTATGTACCATAAAAAATAGAAATCTCTCCGGGCGTGGTGGCACACGCCTTTAATCCCATCACCTGGAAGGCAGAGGCAGGAGGATTTCTGAGTTCGAGGACAGCCTGGTCTACAAAGTGAGTTCCAGGACAGCTAGGGCTACACAGAGAAACCCTGTCTCGAAAAACAAAAAAAAAGAAAGAAAGAAAGAAATCTCTCCGGATATCAAGACTTCAATATTCCATGAATTTTAATAATCATACTCAAGCAATATTAAAATTCAGAGTTTAATTACTTTGAATATTAGCTTAAAATATATTTTGATTTTTTTTTTTAACCTTTACCAACAGGTATGGTATGGTACATGAGACAACCTGATCTACATACAAATCCCAGGCCAGCCAGAACTACAAAAACCCTGTCTCAAAATATAATTAACCTTTATTTATTTGGGAGGGGGAGGAGCATATGGGGTATGCCATGGCGCATGTGTACAAATTCAGAGGGCAACCTGCAAGAGTCAATTATCTCCTTCCACCATGATGGCTACAAAGGCAGAGCACAGGTCAGCAGCCTTGAGAGCAAGTTGTCCTCACCCACAGCCATCTCACTGGCTCCAATATAAGAATTTTACCTTATATCAACTCACCTGACCCTGAACAAAGATGTGTAATTTTATCTTGTATTATATATAGAAAAATCCTGATCTTATAAAATTAAAACAATGAGGATTGTAAACCTAAAGTCCCTAAGAAAAACATCTGAGTTTAACAAGCACAAAAAACATTAAGGATTTGAGGTGAAGCCAGTCAAGGTATGATTGGGGAGTCATTGACTATCACCTAGAACCTCAACTTCCTCATTTGTAAACTAGCCAGTAAAACACACCTTTTTTGTTTCTGTTTTTGGGTTGTTTTTTTGTTTTGTTTTGTTTTGCTTTTGTTTGTTTTTCGTTTGTTTGTTTGTTTGTTGAGACTGGGTTTCTCTGTATAGCCCTGGCTATCCTGGAACTCAACTCTAGACCAGGCTGGCCTCCAACTCGTAAATCTGCCTGCCTCTGCCTCCCAAATGCTGGGATTAAAGGCGTTTGCCACCACCACCTGGCTGTAAAACGCGCCTTTAATCCCAGCACTCTGGAGGCAAAGGCAGGAAGATCTTTGAGTTCGAGGGTAGTCTGGTCTACAGAGTTCCAGGAGAGCCAGGGCTACACAGAGAAACCCTGCCTCAGAAAAGAAAATAGAAGCCTAACACCTCTCTTCCAAATTTTATGAGAGGGTTCATAATAAGACATGGTTTCTGACACTCAAAAGGAACCCAAGGGGCTAAAGAAAAGTCTCAATGGTTAAGAGCATGGGATTTTATCTGTAATCCCAACCCTAGAAAGGCTCAAAGAGAAGGATCACAAATTTGAGGGCTAACTGGGCTACAGAAGGAGATTGTCTGGAAGTAAACAAACAAGCAAAGAGACCATTGTGTCTGCCTTTTCTGGGGAGAGGAGAACAAAGCTACTTGGTTAATCTCTTAACTCTATTCTCTCAAGATAAGAACTTGCAAATAGCCTAGGACTGCGGTTACTAAGTATCCCAAACTGGCCTCAAATTTGCAGCACCCTCCTACCTCAGCCTCCCAAGTGTTCAGATTAGAGGTGTGAGCCATTATGCCTAGCAACACCAACTCTCCTGATGTCCACTAATCAGTATCAAAGTATACTGATTAAAGTATAGGTATTAACAACCGTATTCAGGAGGAAAATCTTTTGGTAACAGATTACCAAAGAAAGTAAAGATGCTCTTTTTTGTGTTTGTTTTTGTTTTTTGAGACAGGGTTTCTCTGTGTAGCCCTGGCTGTCCTGGAACTCACTCTGTAGACCAGGCTGGCCTCGAACTGAGAAATCCGCCCGCCTCTGCCTCCCAAGTGCTGGGATTAAAGGCGTGCGCCACCACTGCCTGGCATAAGATGCTCTTTTTTAAAAAACAGAATTCATGTATGCAAAATACAGTCCACAAAGCCATATTACTTATGCTGAAATATAGAGTATTTGGTTAAGTTAATGAAAAAAAATGGCACTTTAGGAAAAGCAAACCGAGAATTTTATTTCTTCATTGTCATTGCTACCAAAACATGAACAAAACTATAATTTATTAAAGACAAATATTATTATATAGGGACACAGTATGAAACTACACACAAAATTCCCTGACATTAAATGTAGAAAACTACAAAAAATTCAAAGTGCCTTGAAACTGTGTAATTCTATAGCTCCTCTTTTATGCTCCAACAATCACATTTCAAGCTACACTGATATGAAGCTAGGGCTACACTAATAGTGCATTGCTAATTGGGACTATCCCTTTGCTTTGCTATTTTATTCTCACAACTCCCAAAATAGTGCTCCTCTAAATAGCAAACTGTACTTTAGGTTCAAAATTAATCTTTCAGCATCAAAAACTGAAGTATACTATCCAATATAAAGAACTGAACGCAAAATAAAAATGCTATATGCTGTTTACAACATTCTAATAGGGCTGTGGTGACATGTTAGGCATGCAGAATATCAAACATTAATTACTAAAGTAACAATGACATATTTTCATGCCTAACCCTGTATTCCCAAAGAAATTTGGGCCTGATCCTAGGTTAAGCCCCAATTTTACTCATGCAAATGATAAAAGAAATGTCAAATATGATTTCATTAAATTTGTATTCACATTTAGACTTTAAATTCCAAAATCAACTTCAGTGCCGCCAAAACTTGTAATTTGTTGGTTTACTAGCTAGTTATTGACTCACCACAAGAAATCAAAGCTGATGCCACATTTTAACCATCTACTTAACAATATTTGCATAGAAATAAAAATTTGAAGCCAGGAAGCTGACTTCTCTTAATATTCTTGTAAAAGCTAATGAGCGTGAAATAATGATAACAGTTCAGAAATGTTTGCTCCCAGGCAGGGGTTAAAATTTTTCTATAATAGTAATAATTGGAGAATATACTTTACCAAACAAACACAAAAATAAAAATACCCATTGCTTTGGCTTCCTTTCATAACTTTAACATATATTCAAAAATACATCTAACAGAGGAACAAAATCAGCTTGACAGAGAGTACCAGACTGCAGAAAGCAAGGCACTTACCTTGGACTTTGAAAGCAAATATACTAATTACAATTGTATTTTTACTGCTGATAGCAATATGAAAAAAATGTTCTTAAAAGAAAACAATGAAGTATTTTTTTTCCTATCAATTTTCAAGTAGTTAGAAGTAGACTGTTGGGGAGGGTATTCATCGTTTTAAATGTAAATACTACATTTAAAAAATGTAGAAACTACCGATTTAGAAAGAAGAACCGTCTCTACCCTGTCTGTCTCAAACACCTTATAATACTACAGTACTTCACAATGGGAAGAAATGGCTAATATTCCTTTTCTAATCCACCACTCTACCTCGTCATTAAACAGCAAACACTGAAGCTGAATTCAGCCATGTCAAGCTTCCTCCTGGAATGTTCCCAGTGGCACCCCAATCCCTTCACTGTCACTTACTCGGCTGCCAAAGCCCCTCCTATTAATAGTAAATCCCTCTCCTACTGACTCACTGCGGCTCCAACTTAATGAAACACACACCAAGAACAAGTTGTTAAATATACAAATGGAATTTCCTATTTCAAAAAAAAAATCAAAGGGAAAGCAGAAGCCCAGCACGTTCCGACTGTTCCATTTTAAGTCTTATCTGTAAGAATTTATGTTGTTTTCCCTGCAGGGCTTGTTCAAATATTTTCGAAAGTTGGTATGCTAGGCATTATGTAATTTCCTACACACAAGCCTAAGTTTCCGTGTAAATAACTTAGGTAAATATAAAAAAGTCAACACACCGAAATGATAAAACTTTGAAATTTTTCTTCCAAATTCTTATTTCTCAACTACAGAAATTTTCAAGCAAATAGCAAAGTAGAATGAGTTACCAAAGGGCCCTTCTGAACTCATCCAGCAAAATAATCAACTGGCGGACACCTCTCTCTTCATTGCTGGCCTCCTACTTTTCCTATCTTGAAAGAGAATGAAGAGCAGAACTCAATAAGGACACTGAGGATAACCCCAAGGCAACAAAAGTATCAAAGTACCATGCTAAAAAGTCAAAAATCTTACAGTGTTACTATAAAAGCACCCTGCCCTACTCCTAGATAGTAACATCTAAGAATTCAGTACAAATATTGAAATAACCGTATTTACTACTCTGAGTAGATTTTATATTTCAAAAGGATAAATAGAAATATGGGGTGAAATAAACTTAAATATTTGTAATTAGCAGGAATTCATGCACTTGATCTGAAAACAGAAAAAAAAAACAGACGATTTAACAATGTGTCACGAAATTACAATTCAACCACTTGAAAAACCACTGAACACTTATGCCTTAACTGGTCCTTCTGATCCCTAATTATAGATTGATATCAACACAGAAAGAAAACCAGGTATTTTGACGTAAGTGGTTTAAAATGCTCAAAATTAACCCCACTGTTCATTGAGAAATATATGATATGAACGCAAGTCCAAACTACCTGAATTGCATGTCCTTAAAAACAGAAATGTATCCACTTCCCAGGGCCACCAAAAAAAAAATAATAATAATAATAATAAGTTCACATATACCCTTAAACGCAACGCACTGGGCTCCAGACAGAATTAGGAGACCGCCTCCTGCTTTTGCTGCTAACCAATACGCAGAGAGAGAAGGTTGGCAGGAAAGTGCTGCGAGGACAGTAACAAACACCAGCAAGCTCCCGAGCAGGCCCTGCTCGAGCCAGGAATGACGCACTTCGGTAACCCGACTCTTTCTCCCCTCCACCCCCCGCCCCCAGCAGCGGTGCTGACACCGCCAACAGCCCGGAGTAGGAAAAAAGACAACAGAAAAAAAGGCAATGCTTGAACCGCACCAGGTTTCATTAAGAAACCTCGATTATTCCTCTTTCGACACTAACCACCAGGACTAAACAGGAATAGAAGCTTCGTGCTTAAGCAAGTCCCATCATGGTGGTTTAAGTCACTAAATTAAGCTGATAATGAGTCCAATCCACAGAGACATATATACAGGGTGTGGCTGCTGTGGAATACGGCGGTCCGTGGGAGAAAGGGGTACGGAATTTACACTCCAGTGTGAAGGGAAGATGGGGCTTTACCAGGGTCGAGGAGGAGGCGGCCCGCGCATTTTAAGGAACCATTGCAAAGCAACACAAGCATTTCCTTTACTTAAACCTAGCCCCACAGATCAAAAGTTTCTGATAGACATAGCATAGAAGGTGGAAATAATCATTTAATCAAAAAACACGACCCTCAATTTAAAAACTACATCCAGAAGAAAGGAGGAGGGAGACGGAGGGAGCAGGCAACAACATAAAAAACATCCTAGGCCACGGAGGAGAAAGTCTCCCAGACCGGATGAAACTACTAATGCAATATTAAAAATTCAAGCCGAGCACGAAAGCACGAAAAGAAAAAAAAAAAATCACACGATAACCCATTACCGTTGAGGATTAAAAATAAAATGATATACAACACCGAGGAACAGAAACTAAATGTCGAAAGTACAGCGGTTATCAAGAAAAAAAAATAATTAAAAAAATCAAAACTAAAGGCAAAACAAGACATTGTCGCGGCGGGAGGGAAAGGGGGAAAAAAAGGCCGAAATCAACAATACGTTTACGATTCTAGGCCAGAAGAAAATGGGAACGGGGCTCAAAGTTTTGCGGAACTACTTGATGCTGTTTCCCACACCTTCTCACTCCCATGGCCCATCCGACCCTTTTCCTCCCAAAATTGTAGTCCGCAAATCTCCGGATACCGGAGAGAAGAAAAGAGAAAGTCGCCCTCAAGCAAGAATAAAAGTGTGGAGGGAAAACAGAGGCTGCCTACCTGGGGCAAGGATCGGCTCAGTTCGTGCCTTGAGAAAGACAGTGCGGGTGGGGGTGGGAACGAAAAAGCAGCACTAAAACTAAAACAAAAGTGGCGCCAAAACCCCCCAACAAACAGCCTTCCACTCCCGCCCTTCCCCCCCCTCCGCCCATGCCAGGCAGGCAGGGCCCCCTTCGGGGCAAGCTCTCCGCGCTGGGGACCGACGCCGCCGGACCCCAAACGATTGCGAAAATTGGTGCCCTAAGAAAACTGACCGAAGTCGGGGCCTCGGGAAGGATGGAGAGATCGATGCCAACCGCTTTGCCCAAGCAGTTCCCCCACCACGCGCTGGAGATGATGGGGCGGGGGAGAGAAGCCGAGGGGCCCGTCACATGAATGTTGTTCCCTCTCTAGGAAGGGAGGAAGAGAGGGAGGGAGGGAGGGAGGAGAGGGAGGGAGGGAGAGAGGGAGGGGAGGGAGGGGAGGGGAGGGAGGCGAGGAGGGGAAGGGAGAGGGGAGGGGGAACGAGGGAGGGGTGTGAGCAGAGTAGATTTTTCCCTCGCCTCCCTCGGTCCGAGGCCCAAATAGACACAAACGAGCCTGCTCGGCCTCCCCTCCCCCCGGGTTCCCAGCACCACCATCTTGCTCGCTTCCTTCCCCGCACCACCACGGCGCGCTCTCCCACTCCCCCCCCCCAACCACCACACGCCATCGGGCCGCGGCCTCCCCGGGTCTGCCCTTTCTTCTCCACCCACCCCCCGATCCCGACTAGGGATGGCATCCCCACCCCACCTCCAGTCTAGGGGGCTCTCTTCCCCCACTCCCGGGCTGCTTTAAGAGGCCCCGGGAGGAGAGGAAGCGACCGAGCAGGCTACGCGGAGGCGCCGAGCCTCCATCTTGCGCCGCTGCACGTTCTCCATTTTGGGCCACCCATGGGGGGGGGGGCTCTCCGCCGAGGCCCCGGGGGAAGAGTTGGCGAGGGAGGCGAGAGAAAAACCTTTCAGCGAGGGTAGTGGAAAGGAAGCGTCCTGCGCTAAAAAAGCGGCTCTGGGAGGAGGTAGGCGGGGAGGGGGACGCAGGAGGAGGGGAGGGGGGCCTGGAAGTTCCTTGGAAGTGTTGGGGTGGCGACTTGGGGACGGAGAGGACAGGCAGGGGGCGACGTGGGCCCGCGGCGCCGGCCTGCTCCCCCGCCCGGACGCGACCGCTCGCTGGCTCGCTGGCTGGCCCGCGAGGGGCCCCCCGAGGAGGCCGCAGAGCGCCCGGCCTTCTCCGCTCCCTCCCAGCCGCACGCTCTCCTCGCCCGGTCTCAAGCACACACACCTCACAGTGGGCCGCGCGCCCTCCGGGTGCCCCTCCAAACTTCTAGAAGCTTCGCCTCCGCCATTTTATAACTTACCTCCCCCCTCAGCGTCTACAGAGGCAGCCAGGAGACTGTTGGCCTCCCTCACTCCTTCCTTCTTTCTCAGGCCGGGGGCTTCTTCACCCCTGGGCTGGTAACAAGATTTTTTCCCCCTTCCTCTTCTTTACACCCTTGAATTCTACTGAGGGACGGAAGCTCCCGCGGGTCTAGAGCCGTGGGGGGTTTTGGAAGTGGCGATCGGATCCGGCGGGGGGCTTTTTTTTCTGTTTTTTTTTCTTTTTCTGTTTTTTTTCTAGTTTTTTTTTCTGTTTTTCTTTTCTTTTTTATTTTTTTCTTTTTCTTTCTTTTTTTTTTTTTTTTTTTTTTTTGGTGGCGCTTCGGGATTGTTTGGGGTGTTCGCTCTTCGGCGACTTGGAGGCGAATGGAACGCGCAGGCGCCATCTGTCGGCCGCGAACCCGCCGAGCAGCTCCTGTTGGGAGGGAGCGCCATCTAGCGGCAGCGGACCGCCATGGCGGCGCGCGCCTCGCAGCCCTCCCACCCGCCAGCCTCCTCCCCGCGGCGCCGACCAATCGCAGCCGCCGGACTCCCCGCTTCGGCGGCCCGGACGCCTCCTGTGAACTCTGGCGCCCGCAGGGGCGCGCCGCCGACTAGGGTAAACAAGCTGCCGTGCCCGCGCCTCTCTTACTCAGCCACTGGGACGCGCTTCCGCCCAGCGCGGATTGGGCTGGGGGCCCGCGGCGCCACCGACGAGGTCGCCGAGAGGCCGGCGACAGTATCCACTGGAACCCCGCCGTGGGAATTCCGGGGCTTAGCGAGCCGATCGCCCGGCTCCCCGCCCCCCCTAAGCAGCCCCGCAGGCTAGCAGCTCCCTGCAAAGCTCTCCAACACACCCACCCTAGCAAAGGGCCACTCGATCCTCGTTCCCGGATCCCTGCTTTCCTCCTGTCCTACACAACACTCCTCACACATCGCACCAAAAGAAACCAACCCGGCCAATTGACCCCAACCTGAATGGATAGCTTGCAATTTTGTTTGCTCTTTTTTTCCTCCGAGTATGGGGGTAAAGATTTAATTCTCTTTACCAGGAAAACTACGGGGGGGGGCGGATTATATCTAATTATACATGTGTGTATATAGATATATGTAATTCTCAACTGACTGTTCCACAAAAATGTGGGCTCTGTACTCAGATTCTACTGCCCGAAGGGAACTGGACTACTAGGCTAGTTGGCCGCTCAGCCGGTTTTATAGGTGACTTTTGGGGGCTGAAAGGGAGATGGGACCGGACAAAGTGGCTTGAAATCCATGTGCGAGGGCAGGGGTTGGCAGGGAACCTGTGCAGATTACTAGACACCGACTGCTCCCCTTCTGTGGAGGCGGCCTCCGCACATTGTTAGCAATTACTGTTCCTTGTACTTCCTCTTAGCCCTCCCACAAATATCTTCAAGTACAAAAAGACCTTTTGCACCCTTCCCAACTCCCTTGACCCTTTCTCACCCTTGGGTGTTTATTGTGAGGATATTTTTTTCGTTTTTGTCACTTCATTTCTAGTCTACCCTACATGACCTTTGAGTAGAGCACTCTATGCGGGGGTGGGGGACACTCAGGAATGGCCTGTCCCTGCCAAACTCCTCTTCTCCTAGGACGGGAAGGGAGCTATTAATTACAGTGTCTCCATTGCTGTTACAGAACTTCCTAGCCGCCTAAAATAGCACCCGATTAAGTATTATTTGTTTCATTTTTTTTTACATGCGGATTAAAATACCTTCCTCAGTATTAAATTTTTTTCAAATAAGTAATAAGACAAATGAGAACTATTATGAGCTGAGGAAATGGTGACTTGACACCCAATCAGGAATCTCAGGGCATTCCTAATGCGATATAATGATGCTTTTCAGCCCTTAAATTCTATTCCATGTCTGTAGTCCGTGCCTTGGGTCTTCTCCCATCCACTGAGCTTATTGATTAGTTTCCTTGGAACTTAAAAAAGAAGAGTTATGATATGTTTAAGCAAGTGGACAATACAAGCTAAGTAGAAGCAGCTAAATATCAACAAGAAGTAAAGCCTTAAACCTTTAACTTAGCAGTGAGGCGTCGGGAGACAAGCACCATTCCAAACAAATGTCCCTTTCCTTTCTAAACCATCCTCGCTAGAATTTTGTGAAGTTTTGACAGATTTAGGTTTTAAAATGGTGCAGCTAGAGCATTAATAGGGAGCAGCAGAAAGTTTACAGTTCAAGCAAAATTCAACCGGAAGTGATGGATCAATTGGGCTCTGTGGCAAATAATCATACAGTAACTGATAGTTCATTAGTGTCAGTTGTAAGTAAATGACTGTTTTAGTCTTACCTGGAACCTTGGTGTTCTGCTCCAAACAGCACACCACACACTTTCCCATAAGTTTTAGAAATTTAGGTTCTGAGTTGTCTGCTTTAAGTCAAATTGAAAAATTCCTCCCAACCGGGCAGTGGTGGCGCACTCCTTTGATCCCAGCACTTGGGAGGCAGAGGCAGGCGGATTTCTGAGTTCGAGGCCAGCCTGGTCTACATTGTGAGTTCCAGGACAGCCAGGGCTATACAGTGAAACCCTGTCTCGATAAACCAAAAAAATAAAGAAAGAAAGAAAGAAAGAAAGAAAGAAAGAAAGAAAGAAAGAATAAAAAAGAAAAGTTCCTCCTGAAAATTGCTTTCATTTTGAGGAAAACCTTACTGAAAATTAGCAACTGTATCAGAAATTAACCTTATAGCAAATTTCTAATTTTTAGCAGCATTTACAGTTGGCTCTTTTTGCTGCAGTTCTTAAAAAAAAAAAAAAATCAAGCTCTTGATCTGTACCTTCAACTATCCTAAGAAGTAACATTTGTTTTGTACAGGACTAAAAGACCTGCAGACTTCAGCCTTCCCTTTTGAACCCAAAGCAAAAATTCCTTTAAGCGAAAGGTGTCACTGATGTACAACTGTCTTTTGGTGGTGCTTCTTATATTTATTTGTTTGTGAAGGGCTTGGGAGGGGTTGTTTGTTTGTGAGGCAGGAATTCTTTGTATAGCCTGGCAGAGAAAACTACCTTTTGTTTTGTTTTGTTTTGTTTTGTTTTGTTTTTGGCTTTTCAAGACAGGGTTTCTCTGTGTAGTCCTAGCTGTCCTAGAATTCACTCTGTAGACTAGGTTGGCCTCGAACTCAGAAATCCACCTGTCTCTGCCTCCGAGGCTTTGGGCTCAAAGGCGTGTGCCACCACCGCCCAGCTCATAAAACTATCTTAATCATAATTCTATGTAACACACTCATAATTTGGAAACAGTCACAGGAAGATTTGTATTTAATTTAGATTTCAACAAGGATTATCTGTTACAATGTGATGTAGTCTGTACATTTCTAGTTATCATAATATTTTTTGCATCAGAAAGTCTCATATCTATGACACAGCACCAAACATTTATAGTCTCTTACTATTCAACTTTCCTAGTCCAGTATTTATCAGGCACATAAAATGCTTATTTTGAATATTTTATCATGGACATATTACACAGTTAATTCTTAATTTCTAACACTGTCCTAAACATGAAGCCTAATGATGAATACAATTGACTCCACAGGAGTTTGAAGTTATATCACAATATCATAAAAAAGGAAAAAATATAAACATTAAGCTATGAGAAAGTATCTGCTATATAAATGATATGGCTGTCATAGCATACAAGAGACTCAAATTACTAATAAAAGATCAGTAGAAAGATGGACAGAGGTTATGAACACTTGGATAACTGAAAAGTATTGATCCTAATGAATATATAAAACTGTTTAACTTAGCTGGGCAGTGGTGGTGCACACTTTTAATCCCTTCACTGTGGAGGCAGAGGCAGGCAGATCACTAAGTTCAAGGCTAGCCCGGTCTACAGAAAAAAAGCAGAAAGGTCAACGGTGGGATGTTGCCTAGCGTAAATGAGGCCCTGGGTTGGATCAAGAGTACTAAGAAAATATTCTCTAGTTCTTTTTTCTTTTAAAAATATATAGAGATTTTAAAATGTAGACAAAAGAAAAATATATACATGTATATTTTTAAGATTTGTTTTTAATTATATGCAATGCTCTTATTTTTAATAAGCATATTATTATGTAGATAACTTTTTGAGATTGCATTGGTCTCTGTGTGCGTGTCTATTTGTGTATACGTATGTACACTACAATGTGTATGTGGAGGTCAGAAGACAGCTTGCAGAAGAGAATTCTCTCCTTCCACTCTGTGGTGTCCAGGGATCAAAGTGAAGTGTCATCAGGCCTGGCAGCAGGCACCGTTATCCACTAACCCATCTTGCCAGTCCTTACATAAGTTTTAATATTTCATGAACCAAAAAAAAAAAAAAAACCCACACAATTCAATACTTACTTTTAGGTTTGTTTTGTTTGTTTGGGGGAGTGTTTTGTTTGTGACAGGTTCTTGCTATATATCCCTGAGCTCTCGACATGCCTCTCTTATCTGCCATTTATAAGTGCTAGGCTTGTAGTTACATGCCACCACACACAACAATTTGACATTTTCTTATGTACCTAGCATAGATGTTTACATGAAAATGTTCATAGCCGCTTTAGTTCTGTTTGTTTTTTTTTTTTTTTCTTTTTTTGGTTCTTTGAATTTGGTTTTTTCCAGACAGGGTTTCTCTGTGTAGCCCTGGCTGTCCTGGAACTCACTCTGAAGACCAGGCTGGTCTCGAACTCAGAAATCTGCCTGCCTCTGCCTCCCAAGTGCTGGGAATCAAGGTGTGCGCCACCACTGCCGGCATGAGCTGTCTTCTACAAGTTGTTCTCTGACCTCCACGTACACATTGTAATGTATACACACACAAACACATAGCAACAGTGATCAGGGTACTGTTGTGTAATTACTATTATCATTAAACAAAGCTGTATGAAGGCTACATGAAATTTTCTATATTATTTTGCAGGGGTTTCTGAGCACGAAAGCATTTCAAAACTTTTAAATATAATAAAAATATTCAAACACAATGGTGCATATGTCTACTCAGGAGCTTGACATAGAGGATTGCTTGAACCCAGGAGTTGAATTCCACATATCCAAGACCTTATCTCAAAAAAATTCATACTGATTTTAAAAAAGGAAAAAATCTCATTAGTGGAAAGATAAATACCCTATATCAAAGAAATACCTCAAATTTCTAATTTACGGTCATTTTTGTGAACTTAGATATATGACTAATTCCCAATATTCCTTATCATTCCTTATATGACTAAGATCCTGGTGATGCTGCAATACTTAGATTAGAACTTTGACCTATGGCATCAACAGGAAATAGCCATACCTATAAGCCTGATCCAAAACAAATGACTAACACTTTTTAAAGACATCTTAAATGCCATATTGCTGTATTTTCTGATTCTTTTTACTTTGAATAACATGCAATCATTCCAATGAGTTAATGTAACTGGGGATGTATTTATATACTTAAGATTAAATTAATCTCTCTCTCCCTCCCCCCTTTTCTGTTCCTCCTCTTTTTAGACTTTGAGACAGGATCTTTTTTTGTTTTGTTTTGTTTTGTTTTTCAAGACAGGGTTTCTCTGTGTAGCTCTGGCTGTCCTGGAACTCACTCTGTAGACCAAGCTGGCCTTGAACTCAGAAATCCGCCTGCCTCTGCCTCCCAAGTGCTGGGATTAAAGGTGTGCTCCACCACCGCCTGGCTCTCTTCCCTTTGTATCCCAGGTCGTCCTGGAACTTGGTAAAGTTAGACCCAGCTGGCCTCAAACTCAGAGAGATCTGCTTGCCAATGTTGGGATTAAAAACAAGTACCTCCATGCCTAGGTTTTTGTTTGTTTGTTTGTTTGTGTTGTTGTTGTTGTTGTTGTTGTTGTTGTTTTAAATGGGGGAAGCAGGAGTCAGTTTTAGCCCTGCATGTCAGGTCTTAGGGCTTAATTTCCAGTTATCAGCCTTGGCAGCAGAGTTCTTTGACATTCAAAGCCATCTCACCAATGGTAAGACCTGATTATCTCTTATATCCAATACATCTCGCTATACATCTGCATTACAGTATAGTCCCACATCCAGTTTCTTTTGCATCAGATTCAATACTGATCAGATTACTGCCTTATATGCTCATTAAGGTGTTCCACTATTTATTCATTCAATTACATTTTATTTAGATAAGATCTTACTATGTAGCCCTGGCTGGCCTAGATCTCACTATGTAAACCTGCCCTGGCCCTCATCCTTACAAAGATCTACCAGCTTCTACCTCCCAATTTCTGGAATTAAAAGCATGCACCACCACATCCAGTTCAGTTAGGTAATTTCTTCTTGGCCCGCATTGCTTACATTTCTGCTTCTAGGTGTAGCTGGAATAACCTGAGGGATAGGCGTGTGGCACACACCTATAATCCAAGTACTGGAAAAGTGGAGGCAGGAAGATCTAGAGCTCAAGGCCAGCTTCTACAGAGCAAATTCAAGGCCAGCCTGGGCTAGGTGAGACCCTCAAAAATTAAAATAAAAACAAACACCTAGGGATCTTCCTTAAATGCCAATTTTGTTTTGAGAAGTCTGGGATAAGTGTGAAATTTGGGATTCTACATAGCCAGCAAATTTCCAGGACATACCTATGCTGGTGGTCTAGAGAAGTAAGGACTAGAAAAACAAAGTATGAAATCTTCAGGGGATTGCTCAGTACCCTCCTCACTCATCCACATTTCATCACTCCTCATGGGGAACTCTGATGGCATAATGTCTCTATTGCTTGGTTTTCTGTCCCCTTTACTTAGCACAGAGGATAAGTACTCAAAGAGTAGTTTTGAAATGCTACTGACTGTGTTGGGAAAGAGGAAGCTTTACACACTGTTTAGTGGGGGTGGGGGAAAACTGGTGCAGCAACTACAGAAATCAACATGGTTCCTAAGAGAACTAAAAGTACAACTGCCGTATGATCCAGCCATAGTACTCATACATATCCACCCCCCAGTTTCATCCATTCTCCAAAAGATGAAGTCAATATCAGTACAATAAAGACATACTTGCATATCCATGCTTACTGCTGCACAGTACTTACCAAAGCTAAGAAACAGAACCATCCTATATGGCCAGCAATCAATAAATGGATAAAGAAAATGTGATACATTCACACGATGGAGTTTTACTCAACCATACATAAAATTGTAAATTATGTATTTGCAAGAAAATGGGTGGAACTTGAAGTGATTATGTTAAGTAATATAAGCCAGATTCAGAAATAGAGCTATTGTGTGATTTCTCTCACTCACAGATACAAGAATGTGTGTGTGTGTGTGTGTGTGTGTGTGTGTGTGTGTGTGTTCTGGACAGTGATGATTCATACCTTTAATCCCATCACTTGGGAGGCAGAAGCAGGCAGATGTCTATGACTTCAAGTGCAATATGGTCTACAAAGGGAATTCAAGGACTACACTGAACAACTCTGTCTCAAAAAAGGGAAGGGGAGCCGGGCGGTGGTGGCGCACACCTGTAATCCCAGCACTTGAGAGGCAGAGGCAGGCGGATTTCTGAGTTTGAGGCCAGCCTGGTCTACAGAGTGAGTTCCAGGACAGCCAGGGCTACAGAGAAAGCCTGTCTCAAAAAAAAAAGGGGGGGGGGGAGGGGGAATAGACAGAAAAAACAATGTGTGTGTGTGTGTCTGTGTGTGTCTGTGTGTATTGTGTGGCATGTATGTGTATGTAGACAAATAGAGGACTATGGAAGCAAAAGATCTTACAGGTGTGGTGGCGCATGCCTTTAATCCCAGCATTTGGGAGGCAGAGGCAGGCGGAGTTCGAGGCCAGCCTGGTCTACAGAGTGAGTTCCAGGACAGCCAGGGCTACACAGAGAAACCCTGTCTTGAAAAAAAAAAAAAGATCTTACAAAGGAAAGGATGGTAATGGAATACAAATTACATAAAAGCAGAAAAAGGAACAATTGCAGGGGGAGAGAGGACCAGCAAGGGCTTTAGACAAGGGCGGTTGGGGGAACAGATATAGGTGTTTGTTGAAAGTCCGAGGGTATAGAGCTCAGTTGCAGAATGCATGATTAGCAAATGGAAGAGTCTGGGTTAAATGTCTTAACACCAAAAGCCATTTATGTAGGTGGGTATGTATTTGTTGAATGACTGAAGGAATAAATTAGTAAACAACTACTCCCTGCTCATATGCCACATGGTTTCATTTGGTTTGATATTTTAGTGCCACGGATGTGACCCAGGGTATCTTGTATGCCAGGTAAGGACTTTACTAATGAGACTCATACTCAGTCCTTAGCCAAACATTGTAAGCAAAGCAAATTCCCTAGTACGTTCCAAGCATTTTTCCACCTCTGTACTCCAGCTATTTCTCTTTCTTTTCTAAGATCTTCCTCATTCAATCTTGTCCAATCTTTTATTTCTAATTTAAATATGGTATTCATGTCTCTCTTTTTGGAAATCATCTCCCTACCAGGTTGTAATTTCTTAATTTTTTTAAAAGATATTTTATGTGTATGAGCAATTTGCCAGCAGTGTGTGTGTGTGTGTGTGTGTGTGTGTGTGTGTGTGTGAGAGAGAGAGAGAGAGAGAGAGAGAGAGAGAGAGAATACACACACACAACCTACAAGCCTGTTGCCAAAAAGGTCAGAAGAGGACATCAGATCCCTTGAAACTAGAGTCATGGATAATTGTGAGCCACTATATGGGTGCTGGGAGCCAAACCTGGGTCCTCTCCAAGGGTAAATATTCTCAACAACTGAGCTATCTCTCCAGTCCCCCTACAAGGATTTTTTAATGCCTCACAAATATTAATATAATAGCAACTGTGGTTTTGCACTTATTATAAATATTCTACCTAATGTAATGTTAGCATATGGTAGAAAATCAATATTTTTTTTTACTACAGTGAAACGAGAAAATAAGTAATAATCTAGGTTAACACTTTTAGAATGTTTTGCCCTGGGCTGGTAGCACATGCTTTTGATCCCAGCACTCTGGAGGGAAAGGCAGGCAGATCTCTGAGTTCAAGGACAACCCAGTCTACAAAGCGAGTTCCAGGACAGCCAGGGCTACACAGTGAGACCCTGCCTAAAAATAAGTAAATAAAAATAAATAAAATTCTGCAATGATGATAGTTTGTATAACCTGTGTTATCTAATGTGATAACCTTGTGTTACTATAGAATACAACGTTTATAATGAAGTTAGATTAGCTAAGGGATGAATTTTTAATTAGTTTTAATTAAAAGTTAAATGTAAATAGTCACATGTGGCTAGTGGCTACTGCAATGTCTATCTAGAGACTTCTGGTTCCAGTTGTTTTTCATTTAAAAGTATTTACTGAGTGCCCCATGTGGCCCAGACACACAGTACTGTAGACGTTGTTAATATGAAGACTACTTGAATTGAAGGAGGTACTTGACCTTAGGTAGTTTTGAATCTGTTAGACTAAAGCTCGTCAATCCAAACAAGAGTTACAGAAGATTGATAACATAGGACATGCATAAAGGAGAATGTGGCAGAGTCCTAAAAGGAAGGTAAGAGTTGAGATGGCATAGCATTCACTGAACGAACAAAACAAAAAGCATTTGCCCAGGAAGGAGTGTCAACAAAAGTGTAAAGTAAAAACTTAATGTTCATCTTCCCCTGGAAGTCCTCAGACCTATGTTGTTCATTGGAGCAATGGGGACTAGGGGGCAGGGAATACTGTTAAAAGAACTTGAGGCAATTACACAGTACTGATGGGAATGTATAGCTGTATATGTTCTGGTGGGAAAAAACTAGTCAGCCACTACAATGTAAGTATGTAGATTTCCAAAAAATAAAAATAAAATAAAATTAGATTCTCCATATGATCCAGTTATACATACCACTCTGGGGTACAGTTGGATTCCACAGGGCTCAAGTCATCAACATACCAGGGATACTTGTACATACTTGCAGGAGAGGCAGGCGGGAGGCCCAGTCACTAAAGTTATCTGCAGCACTAAGGAAGGAACGTGGCATTCTAAGAACAATCGCTAAGGAAGCCGAACAGATATCATTTTAGAATGGTGTCTCTGCATGATGCCCAGAGAAGCTGAGACCCGAGGAAGGCTGAAGTAACTAACTAGCAGTGTGTGGTACTTTGAATGAGAGCTGTGCCCCCATGGGAAGCTCAGGCGTTTGAACTCTTGGTCCCAAGTTAGCAGTGCACTTGGGAGTAGTTGAGGAGCTATAGCCTTGCTCAGAGACATGCAGCCTTTGAAGGCTCCGATGCCTTGTCCCACGTTGTAGTTGATTCTCTGCTTCATGCGTGTAGTTGGGATGTGATCTCTTAGCTTTCTGCTCTTGCCGCCATGCCTGCCACTTGTTGCCATGGCTCCCTATCGGGGAACCCTCGATAACCCAAATACACTCTTCCTTCCATGAGTTGCCTCAGTAGTAGTGGCATTTCGTCAGAGCGACAAAAAGTAACTAACTAATACTTGGTAAAAGGTACTCGGTTTCAATAGGGTTTAGTGCACTTCATAGCATGAAAACAAATTGAGGATTGTGGGCTTGAGCGTGTAGTTCCATGGGAGAAAAACATATGCAGCATGGGCATTCCACTCTGCACCACAGAAGTGGGGCGGGGTAGCTGGGTTAGGGCTGGAGAGATGGTTTAGCAGTTAAGAGCATTTGCTTTTGCTGCTCTTGCAGAAGACGCACCACCCAGGTGGTAGCACACAACTCTCTATAGACCCAGTTCCAGAGGATCTGACACCCTCTTCTTACTTCGGGAGCACAAGGCACAAATGAGGTCCACATACATACGTGCAGCTGAAACACACACACTCAAATAATAATAATAAACTAAATATTTTTCCCCATGTAAAGTGGAGGTGAGGCTTTTAACAACTAAATATGTCTGTAAGAAGCACATCCTAGCCTGGTTCATGTCTTCTGACAAAATTATTTGAGAAATACTAGTCAAAATAATTGACTGCTATTTTTACCTAATTCTCTAATCACTTAATGCTGGCACTGCTCTTACTTACTGGTATTTAGTTAAGCACAATGTGAAGTTCACTTACATAGAAAACTGACATATGCATTATTTTTAGTGTCAGGTTACAATAAACTCAAACTCACCAACTATATTGTAGGAACTATTTTGGCACAGGACTTTTTTCTTTTATGGGCTATAGTACAGCCCAGGCTGGCCTCAAATTCATTATGCTTTTGTTCTTACAGAAATGGCAATCACAACAAACAAATGAAAAAAATATTCAACGTTACTAGCTGTCAGAGAAAGTGCACATCAAAATTGCATTGAGACTCCATCTCACCCCAATAAGAATGGCAGTTGTTAAAAATCAACACATGCTGGTGGGTTTGTGTACAAAGGGGGGACTCACACACTGTGGGAGGAAAATATAAACTAATCCAGCCACTCTGCAAGTCCATATGGATGTGCTTGAAACAACTAAAAATAGATCTACCACGTGGTCCACTTGTGGATTATTATTCAAAGGACCCAAACCCACATGTTACAGAGATTCTTGCCCATCAATGTCTATTGCAACAGTATACATAATGGCTATGCTATTAAACTGAACTAGGTATGCAACACAAGAGGATATGTACAGAAAATGTAGTATTTGTTAGATCAAAGCTTCCCCTGTAAATGGGAAGTTGAGGACAGGGTTTCTCTGTATAACCCTGGCAGTCCTGGAACTCACTCTGTAGACCAGGCTGGCCTCGAACTCAGAAATCTGCCTGCTTCTGCCTCCCAAATGCTGGGATTACAGGTGTGTGGCTTGGACATTCTTTAAATAAACTGGTAAACTAGTTTGTAACAGCCCCAAGGTAGGGTGGGCCAATAGGATTAACTTCCTAACACACTGCCCTGTACTTTAACTAGTGGGTTTCTTAATATGCTAAACTGAGACTGAGACCTTCTAAAGTCTATCAATATAAAGAATTCCCCGTTCTTTTTGTTGTTGTTGTTGTTTTGGGTTTTTTGTTTTTGTTTTTGTTTTGTTTTTGTTTTTTTGTTGTTTTGGGTTTTGTTTTTTTTTTGTTTTGTTTTGTTTTGTTTTGTTGGTTTTTCGAGACAGGGTTTCTCGGTGTAGCCCTGGCTGTCCTGGAACTCACTCTATAGACCAGGCTGGCCTCGAACTCAGAAATCTGCCTGCCTCTGCCTCCCAGTGCTGGGATTAAAGGGAAGGGTAGAAAGGGAAGGGAAGGGAAGGAGGTATGGGGAAATGTGCCCATTATACAATACTGTACGAAAACATATCATTTTGGAAGCAAAATTATAGGTTATTCTTAGACAGCAAAGGCCCTTGTCACCCCAACCCCAAAACAAGCATATTTTGCTTATTTCCCTATGATACTGAAAGGGATTTGCTTAAAATTAGCATGTCCCATGAACTGCCAGAAAGACTCTTTTATTGGCATACAGACAAGCTTTTAAATCAAAGGTCATATTAATAACTAAGAGAGACACTAAATAGCACCAAAGACTGCTTGAATTTAAGTGCAGTGTTTGTTACACGTTAACTACCAACATTAACTAAAATGTTCAAACACCAGAAGCACTGTCAGCATGTTTGCTCTTTGATGATAACACCTCTAATGTTAGACACTAGAAATTAATGTTGTGGAAAGATTAAGAGGTGTGAAGAGAGGATGAGTGGTTATTTGCCAAGTACAAGAGGGCTAGAGATAGAAACTTCCTAGAAAATATTGTATTCCCAAATCCAGATAATACTCAATTTTCTTGTAAACAGCCATTCATAACTGTTACTGTGCTACATGCTGGTTGCTCCCAAGACTGCACCTAGACCCAGGTGATGTTTTGTGACTTTGTCCCCCAATTTATCCCTGTTTGGTGAATAAGGAGGCTGACAGCCAATAATAGCTGGGCAGAAGAGATGCAGACAGAGGTTTAGGGTTCCCAGGCTTGGGGTCAGAGGACAACCATGAGGTGGAGAAGAAGAAGGGGAGAGAGGAGAAGCTGCCATGGGGTAAGAATCTTAAGATAATGACCCTGTGTGTTGGCTAATTGGAGTTAACAGCAGCCCAGACAAATCAGCAAATTATATCATGGAATTTTGGCTGGGAAATAAGACATAATAACATAGAGGATAGATACCTGGCCAGCTCTTGTACTGGTTAAGGCTTATTATAAATATAAAGGTTGTGTGTGTCTTTTTTTTTTTTTTTTTGGTTTTTTCGAGACAGGGTTTCTCTGTGTAGCCCTGGCGCTGTCCTGGAACTCACTCTGTAGACCAGGCTGGCCTCGAACTCAGAAATCTGCCTGCCTCTGCCTCCCAAGTGCTGGGATTAAAGGTGTGCGCCACCTGTGTGTGTCTTTTGTTCAGGAACTAAATGGTCAAAGGCAGGATAGAAACCCCAGATTGAGATTAAATATTTTTACAACACAGGACATTCTTAGGACAATAAGACAAAGCTTGCGTGACTTCTAGTATATTGAATTCCTGTTGATTAAAGTCTTGTCATTATGCCAAATAGTATCTTTATTCTTTGGAAATATGAACTCAATTGGGCAAGGTTGAGGCAGGATCATTGTTTGAGCTCAATAGTTCCAGACCACCCTTGGCAACATACAAGACCTTGTTGCAAGAAAGAAAGTCAGGTGTGAGCACAGAAGTCTATGTTCCCCACAGTTTACAGCAAGCCCCACTTCCAAACAACATAAGAAAAGGCTCTATACCCTAGAGTATTTAAGGTTAAAGGCGGTCTTATTTCTTTAAGTTAAGTGAAAATGAAAGTTAGCATGAATATAATCCTTATATATGTTTTACATTAGTGCACTAGCGTGCAAGAGCTGCCTATTAGCAGGTCACAAAGGTGATTATCTTCCTAACTCTGGTCCCATGATCTCACACTGATATTGCCAAGGAAATTAGCAAGCTCAGTGGATCAACACTACCAATACTATGCATGGGAGGTTATTAAAATATTAATAAAGATATCCATCTGGGTTCTGATTGGTGGCACACGCTGATAGTCTCAGCACTAGAAAGCTGATAAGAGTGAATATGGAGTTCAAGGCCAGCCTGAGCTCTAGAGACCCTGTTTCAAATTCAAAAGAACCCACCAGCACTGCTAAATACACAAGGATAATAGTAATATGTTATCCACTAATCATCTGGAATTATCTTTCAAATACATCTTTCCCAGAAGAAGGTAAATAAAGCATTATCCTAAGTTTGTACTAACTTATTATATAATGGCTTTGTCCAAACATACTTCTGTCCTTCCAAGCCTCCATTGCGTCCCAGGATTTTGAGAAAGTCTCTGTTGAATACATTCCGTCTCTTGTCCCTTCGGGCCAGCTCCTAGAACTATAGGAAAGATACATAAAAGAACAACTAGAGCTGTCCTTCCCACTTTTAGAGGAGAAATGCAAGAGTCAGGAAATGAACTTCTTACACACACCATGATGTCCTGGATAAGAGTTCGGAGCAGCATCCCCTTCTTATCCCTTAATTTTCCTTAAGCCCCTGCAGAACACACCCCTTTAATCCAAGAACCCAGGAGACAGAGACTGTTCTGAAGATTGAGCTCTGAGGCAGTCGGGGGTACATAGTGAAAACCTGTCTCCGAAAAATCAAAAGGAAAAGAAAAGAAAACAACAAAAGAACGCATTTTCCAAACTAGTTTCACATATATGAACATCCTCCTCTTCATCCTGGCAAAATGAAGTATATTGATTCATGTCATAAATAGGAGCATAGTATTCAAAAACATAAAATTCCTTAATCAATAAATACTTTTTTTTTTTTTTTACGTTTTTTCGAGACAGGGTTTCTCTGTGTAGTCCTGGCTGTCCTGGAACTCACTCTGTAGACCAGGCTGGCCTTGAACTCAGAAATCCTCCTGCCTCTGCCTCCCAAGTGTTGGGATTACAGGCGTGCGCCACCACTGCCCGGCCAATAAATACTTCTTATAACCAGTCATTTGGAGTCTGTTTGTTCAAACATGCTTTTTGATTTACCAAGCTATAAAATCTACGATGGATTTTGTTAGAGTGGTAAATGAAGAGCTGGCTACCAACCATGAAAGTAGTGGTAGGTAGGTGCTCAAATGCCTAGGTGGAAATTATAAACTTTGCTCAGCCTTGAGTCCCTATTGAGATTGCATGCTTTCATATTCAAATAAGAGTGGCAAACACTTTGAAATATCAACCTAAAGTCACCTTACATGAAACTATATAGTCAGCATACTTTGAGGAGAAGTGAATCTGTAACACAAGGAGATAAACTCAGAGATATAAATATATATTGCTAGGAGCAGTAATTGTTTCCCCCCCCTCCATTTATTCAGTACTAGGGACTGAATCCAGGCCTCTCATACTCCAGACAAGGACTTTACCACTGATATATGGCCCCAGTATTTTCCTTGTTTAAAAATAATATTTTGGGGGATGATTGGGGATTGGGCAGAGGGAAGAGGACTTATGGGACATATGGGGAGGGGGGAACTGAGAAAGGGGAAAGCATTTGGAATGTAAACAAAGAATATAGGAAATAATAATAATTTGGGGCCATAGATTCGTTCAGCAATAACTGCACTTGCTGCCAAGCCTTGACAATCTGAGCTTGATTCCCAGACTCACATGGTGGAAGGAGAAAACCGATTTCTGCAAGCTGTCCTCTGACCTTTAAGTACATGTTGTGGCACATGCGTGTGTATGCATGTGCACACAATACTAAGAAAATGAACAACCAAATAAATAAAATTCAATACAAGTTTTTCAATGATATTTTCATGGGCTAGAGGTTTAGATCAGCAGTCCAAATGCCTGCTTACTGAACCACAATGTAGCAAAATATTAATAAGCAAATGAATAAATAATCCCCTGCATAGTATCTTTAGGAAAACTATAAAATTCAAATATGACAAGGTTTCAAAAGAACTACCAGAAGAAATTTAATGAGGTTAGTAGTCTATTTAAGGTCTCAATCACCAGAGACGGTTTAACGGGGGTCTTTATTCCTTTATGAGTTGCTGAAACATTCTTAAGGTTTATAGCCTACCATTCAAAGCACGTTAACACCAATAAAACACCCACTTGACAAACTCAGGCTTATTTCCCAAGAAGAAACAACAAAACAGATTTTTGAAAAGGCATTCATTTTTATGACTGTTGTGACACAGTGCTCAAAAACCTTTGAAGTACAATGATCAATCAGTATTTTTATACATGACATAAAAATAGTATGCTGCTTGATTGGAGGTCAGGTTCTATCCTCCAATCTGCAGATAGTAAGTAGTACATGAAAATCAAAATGAAATAGAAGATTAATAAGACCAGTCTTTGTTAAGACATCATAACTTTAGAGTATGATTTTGATGCCCAAGAGGATGGCTGCAAACCTTAGAAACTCATAAACACAACGGATTTCGAAAAGATTATAAAGGATGAGACACAGTTTCTTTGCACATTATAAAAAAGAAATCAAAGCTAATTTTTAGAGTATTTCCAGCAATGTCTAGAGAACTCTAGAAAAAATCTTATATTCATGTACACATGAAGACACATGCAAAGACAGTCATTGAAGCACTTTCATAATGGAGACCACCTAAGTACTAGTCACAAAAGTCACTACTAGATGGTAATATATTCATATAGTGAAATAGTATTGTGAAATGAATTGGTGGCACAAGTATCAATATGGATAACACTCAAAAATATTTAAAAAGCAAAGTAAAACATAAAGGCTAACACAAAGTATTGATTATTAATGGCATTCATATATATTTATGAATTTATTTTTTCCATCTTCAAAACAACCTTATAAGGCAGGCACTAGTAAAAACTCCCAGTTTCTAGGAAAAAAGTGAGGCACAGGAAGATTAAATAATTTCCAAAGCCGGGCGTGGTGGCGCGTGCCTGTAATCCCAGCATTTGGGAGGCAGAGGCAGGCGGATTTCTGAGTTTGAGGCCAGCCTGGTCTACAGAGTGAGTTCCAGGACAGCCAGGACTACACAGAGAAACCCTGTCTCGAAAAACCAAAAAAATAAATAAATAATTTCCAAAAGGTTACAGAATTGGTAACATATATAGTATGTACAACTGACTGGGTCTAGCTCCAATGTTTGTATTCTTACTCTATTGTTTATTGTAAAATACTATTTATATAAAGGTTAAACTGTTTAAAACAGTGTCATATAAAATTTATGGTTGAGCTGGGCGTGGTGGTGCACACCTGTAATGCCAGCACTTGGGAAGCAGAGGCAGGAGGATTCTGAGTTCGAGGCCAGCCTGGTCTACAGAGTGAGTTCCAGGACAGCCAGGACTACACAGAGAAACCCTGTCTCAAAAAAACAAAAACAAAACAAAACAAAACAAAAAACAAACAAAATTTATGGTTGAATATATACGTGGTAAAACACAAAAGCATGTATGGAAATAAAGGTATCAAATCCATCACTGTGGCTACTTCTGAGAAAAGAAAATAGAGGAAATGAATAGGAACAGGAAGCTCTGATTTCTATCTACAAAGTCTGATTTCCTTTTGAAAAAGTTCTCCTGTAAATATGGAAATTTTTTAAAAATCTAACAATTTTGAATGGTAGGCATATTGGAATTTATAATAATATTCTCTATTATTTTCTTACATGCTGTGTTTTATGATTTTTGGAAAAAATAAAAGATTAAAAAGTATAATTTATTTTGTTTGATTTATTGTTTGTTTGTTTGTTTGATGGGACAGGGCCTCACTATGAATCCCTGACTGGCCAGGAATATCCTATACAGACCAGGCTGGTCTGAACTCACAGAGATCCATCTATCTTTGCCTCCCAAATGTTCGGAATAAAGGTGTATACACCCAGCCTAAAAGGTATATTATTAAACTAGAATATTTATTGTAGATCTAAAATATAATGAACATTTCAGATTGTAATTTAAATGTTTATCAAAATGCAAAATAAAGATTCTATGACAGTCAGCAAGCCCTTTGTGTTTCAGTTGAAATACACTTGGATATTTAATAAAAGCTGGATGATCGAGCCTGAGAAAAATTAGATTCTACAGATAAAAGTAATGAAAACTTCACATTAAAATCTTATTAGCATCCTTTCATGTAAGCACTACACATAAAGTCTCTTGAAAGACCATGCCCAAGTTTAAACCAGCAGCCCAAACAGGCAGTTTAAAATTACTCAAGTGCAATCTTGTTGCTAATACATGAATATTCTATTGCTTAAAGAAACTCATATCAAGACAACAGTTCAAGAAAGTATACAACAAACTCCCAGCCTCACGGGCTACACAGTTCTATGGAATAGTAGGGTCCTTGGTGTAACAACTAATATTTTTCTTTTCTTTTTTTTCTTTTCTTTTTTCTTGTTCCCCCCCCTCCCCCCCCGAAATATTTTTCACTTAAACATCAAACAATTGATAAAATGTGAGGGAGGAGACAGGTTCTACCTGTCTGTTTCAAGACATTCAAGTAGTTACACAAGAAGCCTTGAGTGTAAGAGCCAGTTGCTTTGATGGGGATCTTGGGGTGTGACTCAGTAATGGAACACTTGGCCAGCGTGTGCAAGGCCATTCTGAGCACCCCAAGAAAACAAAAGCAAAAAAACACCTCAAAATTACTGTTCCCAGAGTGGGGTGGAGGGGAACATACTTCACTCCTTCCCTTCCCCTTCATCTCTTTTAAGTAAAACAGAAAATTTCCCGAATTGATTTTATGTCAATATATCTTTCCTCAAAAAGAAAGTCGAGCCGGGTGGTGGTGGTGCATGCCTTTAATCCCAGCACTTGGGAGGCAGAGGCAGGCAGATTTCTGAGTTCGAGGCCAGCCTGGTCTACAGAGTGAGTTCCAGGACAGCCAGGGCTACACAGAGAAACCCTGTCTCGAAAAAACCAAAAAAAAAAAAAAAAAAAAAAAAAAAAAAAAAGTCGAGAGAGCTCAGGATTTTACAAATATCTATGTGAGAAATGTCCTTTCTCAGACATTCCAATGCACATTTTCCCATCCACAAAAATTAGCCCTGACTGAGATGAGTTTTCTACCGCAAACACTCCCGTCTATCCACTATACCCCTAAATTAAGTTTCTAATACATCACTTCTCAAAAACTTCCAAAGCAGGATTCCCACCACACTCCTAGGGTCATACAATTTTGGGCACACCCTCAAGTCGTGAAAGTATCACATTTGTGAGACATTTGTGGCCTCCTCTCTCTTCCTTGTGGTATGTGAACTCAGCCCTTCAGCGTGGAAATCTGGGAAAAGAAGGCGAGAAGGAAACATGGGGATATGAAAATACCTTGAAACGGTATTCCATGACTAGAGTTCTCAATACTCTTATGCCATAATGTAGAATTCCTCTTCTCCTGGAGTATTCTGTCTGTGGAAGATGAAAAGACTGAAAAGTCTTCTTTCAGTTTTATTCTATATTATTTGGAAATAATAATACGGGTTTGATGTACTTTTGCTCTTTGAGGATAGATTTTTTTTTTCATTTGTGTATCTCTTTTTCCTTTTTGGTTTTATTTAAAGATATAGTCAATAAAATATCTAATACATGAATCGACCCTCCTCCTAAGAAATAAGAACGTGGAGAGAAAAGTAGGTCGGTTGATAGATGCCTGCCTACCACGTACAAAGCCCTCGGATTACTCCCCAGCATCACATAAAACTGGGTGTGGTGGCCAACGCCTACATTCCCAACGCATAAGAGGTGAAAGGAGGAAGATCAGGAAGTCAAAGTCACCCTTAGCTACAAACCAAGTGTGAGGCAAATCTCCCTGAGAACCTAAGTCTGAAGATGACGGACAAGAGGGAGGCTCTTACAGGCGAGAAGGTTCTGTGGGTAAGAGTGCTTCTGAAAGCCGGTCAACCTGAGTTCCATGGCCAGAGCCCATAGAGTGGAAGGGGAGAACTAATTCCCAAAGGTTGTCTTCTGACCTCCACACATGTATATATGCTGTGTCATCACACACACACACACACACACACACACACACACACACAAGAAATAGGTGTTCAAAACAGAGGCAGTGAGATGGTGTAGTAGGTAAAAGGTACTGCTGCCAAGCCTGTCCATATGAGTTTGATGTTCCGAGCACACATGATATAGGGAGAGAAATGACTCCTAATAATTGCCCAAAGAGGAGTACCCTGCCATACTCACACCAACATATGTAAATAAACAAATTAAAAGGTAAATAAATAAATACATTTTAGATGTTTACAAAAAAAAAAAAAAAGACAATACTGAAGACTTTGAATTAGTCATGGTTCCCCAGAGAAAAAGAATCAATGTGCTGTGTATTTGTTTATTTGTTAGTTTGTTCATTTTTGATTTCTTATAGCCAATGGGTCACATGATAATGGTGCTTACAAGATCTATATCCAATAAACTAGAAACCCAGAACGCTAACTGTACAGTTCCATTCTGACAATCAATGGGCCCCAGATTCTAAAAGAGCCAGTGTGTTGGATCTATCAGTCAAGTAAGACAAGTTCCACCTTTGTTCTTTTTTTTTCCCCTTCCCTTTATCCCTCTTGCTCTGGCCCTGCTCGCTCCAACCCATAGGTTATTTTTGTTTTGTTTCATATTTTGGTTTTTTTGTTGTTGTTGTTTTCTTTTGTTTCTCATTACGGATGGTTGTGAGCCACCCTGTGGCTGCTGGGAATTGAACTCATGACCTCCAGAAGAGCAGTTAGCGCTCTTAACCACTGAGCCATCTCACAAGCACCCATCTTTGTTCTTGAGGTTCCCCCTTACTGATCTCTTGTGGACCAGCCACATTAGAGAGGTGGGTTACTCAGACTTTTTTGTCACTGTGACAAATACCTGAAACAAACAGCATAAAGAAGGAATGACATATTTAGGTCATGGACCCAAGGATTTCAGACCATGCTCTGCTAGCTTTCTTGTTTCTCAGGCAATGACTCACAGCAGTAGAGTACAGAAAAGCAAGGATGCCCACCCCATGGTGGCCAGGAAGCAGGAAGACAAAAGGGCACTGGGACTTGCTCCCAAGGAAAAAAACACACCCAACATCCTCCTCATTCTAACCACACTCCACCAAAGAAAAATTCCAGCATCTCCCAAAGCATCAACACTTAAGGCCATGAGGCCTTTCCTAAAGAAACCACAGCGGGAGGACAGCCGCCTTCATTTAATCTACCAATTCAAATGCTAATCTCATCCAAAATCATCCTCATAGACTTCATGCAAAGTGGTTAACCACAAACCTTTATCTTCTTTGGCTCAGCTGAGCTAACACAAGGTTAACTACCAGAATACTCCTGACAACTACCCTTACCCATCCCCTTTCCTTCTTCCTGTAGATAAACACCTTGAGATTTAGAATCTATCATTCCAGATAAATCCCTTAAATATGCTAACCCAAATAGGTATATAATAGGTTGGGTGTAGTGATTCTCACCTGCAATCCCAGTTCTTGGGAGATAGAGGCAAAGAATCACTATGAGTCTGAGGAAAACTGAGGGAAACCGGGACCATATAAGGAATTCCAGAGGCCGGGCGTGGTGGCACACGCCTGTAAATCCTGCACTTGGGAGGTAGAGGCAGGTGGATTTCTGAGTTCGAGGCCAGCCTGGTCTACAGAGTGAGTTCCAGAACAGCCAGGACTACACAGAGAAACCCTGTCTCGAAAACAAAACAAAACAAAACAAAACAAAACAAAACAAAACAAAACAAAACAAACAAAAAAGGAATTCCAGATCAACCTGAGCTAAAGAATGAGATTCTATCTTAATAAAAAAAAAAAAAAAAGTCTAGCCTGGCATGGTGGCGCACGCCTGTAATCCCAGCACTTGGGAGGCAGAGGCAGGTGGATTTCTGAGTTCGAGGCCAGCCTGGTCTACAGAGTGAGCTCCAGGACAGCGCCAGGGCTACACAGAGAAACCCTGTCTCGAAAAACCAAAAAAAAAAAAAAAAAAAAAAAAGTCTAGGAGGCTAAAGAGATGTCACAGTGGTTAGGAGCACTTGGTACTCTTTCAGAGGACCTGAGTTCGATGCTCAGCACCCACATGGGTCTAATAGCCACCTGTAACTCCAGTTCCAGGGGATCTGACACCTTCTTCTGGTTTCTACTGGTATAGCATGCACAAGGTGCACAAACATACATATAGGTAAAACAAATCATTTTTTAGAGTCTATGAAATGCATTGTGATGCAATGTTTGATGTAAATGATAACCTATCATATACACCCTTTTGTGCTTCCTGCTGTTTTTTTTTAATACTATGTTTTCAAAATCTCTCTCACTGGGGATACAGCTTGCTGGTAAAATTGAATTGTTTCAGGGCAGTGGTGGTACGGGCCTTTAATCCTAGCACTAGAGAGGCAGGTAGATCTATGAGTTCAAGGCCAACCTGGTCTACAAAACAAGTTCCAGGACAGGTAGGACTTTTACACAGAGAAACCCTGTCTTGAAAAATAAAATAAAAATGAATTGTTATCGTTCCACTATCCCTCTTTTCTTTTCTTTCTTTTTTTTTTCTTTTTTTGAGGTGTTATGGATTAAAATCATTTCACCTAAAATGCTATTACTCTTCCTTCCTTCCTTCCTTCCTTCCTTCCTTCCTTCCTTCTTTCTCTCTCTTTCTTCCTTCCTTCCTTCCTTCCTTCCTTCCTTCCTTCTTTCTCTCTCTCTTTCTTTCTTTCTTTCTTTCTTCCTTCCTTTCTTTCTCTCTTTCTTTTAGAAATGCTCTAATGTAGATCAGCCTGGCTTCAAACCATGTAGACAAGGATGGCCTTGAACTGCTTATCTTCCAGTCTTCACCTCTCAAAGCACTGGGCTTAGAGATGTGAGCTGCTAGTGTAGCTTTTGATAGATTTTGGCCTCTCTGTTGGTCTCATTACAGTGTTTATTTTTCAAGACATGGTTTCTTTGTATAACCCTGGCTATCTTGGAAAGTTCTGTGTAGATCAGGCTGGCCTCAAACTCAGAGATCCAACGGTCTCTGCCACCTGAGTGCTAGAATTAAAGGCATTTGCCACCATGCTGGACATCTCATTAACTATCTTTGCTGAAATCACATGTAAAACTTTTTTTCAGATACTCACTGTGTCCCTCTCTAGTTTTTCTATATAATAGATTTCTTGTCATTTCATGTATTCGTGAGTTGAAGGAAGCCTCACTCTTATCTATTGCCTGCTGCATGCCATCATCATATAGTTTTTTTATTTGCTTGTTTCTTTTATTAGTATATATTCACTGTATAAGACAATGAGCGCCATCACGTTATCATGTATGTACAGCATGTGCTTTTACTTATTCAAGCCCTTACCAGCCCCGCTGGTCCCCCAACCCTAACAGGGACCCCCTCCCCCATTTCCTTTTTCTTTTCATTTGATATATTCTTTATTTACATTTCAAATGATTTCCCCTTTCCTAGCTCCCCGCTCCCCAAAGGTCCCATATGCCCTTTTCCCTCCCCCCTGTTCCCCCATCCACCCCTTCCCAATTCCCTGTTCTGGTATTCCACTACACTGATGCACTGAGCCTTTCCAGAACCAGGGGCCTCTCCTTCCTTCTTCTTGGACATCATTTGATATGTGGATTGTGTCTTGGGTATTCCAAGCTTCTAGGCTAATATCCACTTATCAGTGAGTGCACACCATGAGTATTCTTAAGACACTGTCAAAAGGACAAATCAGCAACCAACAAATTGGGAAAAGATCTTCACCAACCCCACATCTGACAGAGGGCTAATATCCAATATATGCAAAGAACTCAAGAAGTTAGACCCCAAAGAACCAAATAACCCTATCAAAAAATGGGGTACAGAGCTAAACAAAGAATTTTCACCTGAAGAAATTCGGAGGCTTGAGAAGCACCTTAAGAAACGTTCAACATCATTAGTCATTAGGAAAATGCAAATCAAAACAACCCTGAGATTTCACCTCACACCAGTCAGAATGGCTAAGATTAAAAACTCAGGAGACAGCAGGTGTTGGCAAGGATGTGGAGAAAGAGGAACACTCCTCCACTGCTGGTGGGATTGCAAGCTGGCACAACCACTCTGGAAATCAGTCTGGTGGTTCCTCAGAAAACTGGGCACGACACTTCTGGAGGACCCTGCTATACCACTCCTGGGCATATACCCAGAGGGTTCCCCAGCATGCAATAAGGATATATGCTCCACTATGTTCATAGCAGCCCTATTTATAGTTTCCTAATAGAATGATCTATTTCACCGTTTTCAATTGGTGGCAGTATGTTAGGAGGCTCTGTCCTGTTTTTTGTTTTGGTGAGCTACATCCCAGCTTTCCACACACTGTAGATGTTACCTGAAAGATTATATGTGTTGCTGGGTTATAGCTCACAGCCTTGTGTTTGATCTGAGAGAAAGAGAGAGAGAAAGAAAGAGAGAGAGAGAGAGAGAGAGAGAGAGAGAGAGAAGGAGAGGGAGGGAGAGACAGAGAAGTGACTGTTGAGTATCCCCCCCTATATGCACAGGCATTCACAGTAGGTGGAAAAGACCTTAAGATAAATCGACAATTATGGGCTTGAGAGATGGCTCAGCAGTTAAGAGCACTGACTGCTCTTCTGAAGGTCTTGAGTTCAATTCCCAGCAATCACATGGTGGCTCACAACCATCTGTACAGTTACAGTGTTCTCATACATAAAATAAATAAATGTTTTTATAAAAATTGACATTTGGCCGGGCAGTGGTGGCGCACTCCTGTAATCCCAGTACTCTGGGAGGCAGAGGCAGGCGGATTTCTGAGTTCGAGGCCAGTCTGGTCTACAGAGTGAGTTAGTATAGTGTGTACAGCAGTTTCAATAGTTGGTCCTTGGGTCAAGTAAAAAGGGTCAAATTCTAGCCCTGTTATTTATTAGGTGCCACTGTGAATATCAACGTCCTTCTGTTAGTAATAGATTTGAGTTCTTTATGGGATTGATCAGTAGCCATCACGAAGGGTTAGATATGGAGCCCAAAAAGCTGGGGCGAGAGCTCTGAAGTTGTGGAATATTGCAAGTAGGCTGAGTGAAGGGCACTCTCCTGAGCTCCAGAAGGAATGGTCTAGTGGTGACAATGGACACGAACAAAAGTTACTGGAGTTGTGTACAGTCGGCAATGGTAATATTCTTGCTGGTCTTGGTGTTCCTGGGCCCATAACAGTCCACTGCTCCCTGGGTGCCCATGCCTTCTTTCGCCTTCCCAAAGGCCACTTCGTACCAGCAGGGCGGATGAGGAACTGAGAGCCTTTGGCCCACCATAGGCTATAGACAGGAGAACTGGCTCTTTATGCTTCAGGATAAAGTCCTTGTCATCAGATGTCTTCCTATAGATGAACTTACCACCAGTTCCATCATGGCCAGTGAAATCATCACCTTGGGATATAACTCCTGGAATGATTCTGGGGAAGGAGGAACCCTGGCAACCAAATCCTTTTTCTCCACTGCCTAGAGCACAGAAGTTTTCTCCTATCTTTGGTTGTTGTTGTTGTTGTTGTTGTTGTTCTTATTCTTGTTCTTTTAAACAGCTCAAAAGAGACATGGCCCAAGGGCTCACCATAATGTTAACATGTTGGTATTGACTTTGATTGACAGCAAGTGCTAAAGGGGAGAACAATGTCCACAAATCAGGTTTGGTGGTGGTGGTGATGGTGGTGGTGGTGGTGGAGAGAGAGAGAGAGAGAGAGAGAGAGAGAGAGAGAGAGAGAGAGAGAGAGAGAGAATGGTTTGCTTTTGAGATGGATCTCACTAAATAGCCCAGCCCAGCCTCAAACTTGTTGCAATCTTTGTACCTCCCAGGTGTTGGGATTACAGATTTGCAGCACTCTACCAGGTCCATTGTCTTATTCTTGTTTTCTTTTGCATTTTATTCTGACAGGGTCTCCCATAGCCCAAGGTGGCCTTGCACTCACTCTGCAATTGAAAATGACCTTGAACTTCCAATCCTTCTGATCTCCTGCCCCAAACTTCCAAGTGCCTAGATTAGAGGTTGGTTATCATACACAGCTCATATGGTTCTGGGAAACAAATGCAGGTCCTAGAGCACATTAAGCAATCACTCTGGCCGGGCATTGATGGCACACGCCTTTAATCCCAGCACTTGGGAGGCGGAGGCAGGTGGATTTCTGAGTTCGAGGCCAGCCTGGTCTACAGAGTGAGTCCAGAACAGCCAGGGCTACACAGAGAAACCCTGTCTCAAAAAACAAAAACAAAAAACAAAAAACAAAAAACAAAAAAACAAAAAAGCAATCACTCTAAGACCTGAACTGTATCTCAGCCCCTCTTTCACTTACTTTTTGACTGTGTGTTACAGTTTCTTGGCATAGTTTTAAAGATCCTTCATAATCTGGGCTACTTACTAGTTACTTTTCTCACTGCTGAGATCAAATACACTACAAAAACAGTTCAAGGTGGATTGAATGAGAATGTCCCTCATAAGCTCATGCATTGGAATGCTTGGTCCACAGTTGATGGAACTGCTTGGGAAGCATTAAGAGGTGCAGACTTATTGGAGGAGGTATGTTACTGAGGGTGGGCTACAGGGTTCAAAAGCCCACACCATTCCCAGAGAGAGCTAGTGCTTGCTCATTCTCTCCCTCTCTCCCTCTCTCTCTCTCTCCCTCTCTCCCTCTCTCCCCTCTCTCCCTCTCTCACTCTCTCCCTCTCTCCCTCTCTCCCTCTCTCCTTCTCTCCCTCTCTCCCTCCCTCTCTTCCCCTCTCCCCCCTCTCTCTTTCTCTCTCTGTCTCTCTCTAGAAAAATATATCCTTTTCAGAACCTTTTTTCTAGACTTCTACTTCCTTTGGGCATGAGAATGTCATGAGCGTGCCAAACTATAGCAGGGGAAAGAGACAAAAGAGAGAAATAATCAAAAGTTTAATGACTATGTATGCGTACACATATAACTGTACATATCATGAATTATGAATAAAGAGGTAATACTCTGCTATAACATTGCTAAAAATGAGTCCCATAAACCAGGTGTGGTTTGCTCAAGCCTGTAATCCCAAACCCCAGGAAATGGAGGCAGAAGGATTAGAAATTCCAAGACATCCTTGGTTACACATCAAGTCAAAGTCAGCCTGGACTACATCAAGACACTATTTCCAAAATCAGCTCGAAGTAAATTATTTTCTCTAGATGGCTAATCCCTTTGAAAACTGACTCTGCTGCTCCTCATTTTAACATGCTTAGTTGATTCCTCATCCTGGTGAAACATGACACTTGCTAGGACAAATAAAACATGATGTGACATCATCTTGGCATTTATGAGAGCAGGAAGGCTTTATGAAAAGTCGTTGCTTCTGTGTTTGACTTTGGCATACAATTGTCATGTAAAGAAGTCCAAGCTATCTTTCGGAACAGAGGCCATGGGAAGATTGTGGCCTACCTGTAACAGTCACAGCTGAACCCCAGCCCATGGTGACCCAGCAGTAGCAGCAGGCTGTGGCCACAAAGTCCTAGAAAGATCCATCGCCTCACCTCTCGCCTTGCCTCGCCTTCCTCGCTGTGTCTGTGTGTGCTTGCTGTGTCTGTGTGTGCTTGCTGTGTCTGTGTGTGCTTGCTGTGTCTGTGTGTGCTTGCTGTGTCTGTGTGTGCTTGCTGTGTCTGTGTGTGCTTGCTGTGTCTGTGTGTGCTTGCTGTGTCTGTGTGTGCTTGCTGTGTCTGTGTGTGCTTGCTGTGTCTGTGTGTGCTTGCTGTGTCTGTGTGTGCTTGCTGTGTCTGTGTGTGCTTGCTGTGTCTGTGTGTGCTTGCTGTGTCTGTGTGTGCTTGCTGTGTCTGTGTGTGCTTGCTGTGTCTGTGTGTGCTTGCTTGCTCATGTGTAGAGGTTGGCGCGTAAGTGTGTGTGAAGGCCAGAGAGTAGCCTCAAGCATCATTTCTCAAGAGCCAGCTACATAGTTTTTTGAGACAAGGTCTCTCTTTTGTACCTGGTGCTCACAAAGTAAGCTAGCAAGCCCAAGCATCTGCCTCCTAAGTACTGTAATTACCAAAAAGAAAGAAAGGAAGGAAGGAAGGAAGGAAAGAAGGAAGGAAGGAAAGAAAGAAAAAAGAAAGGAAAAAGAAAAAGAAAAAAGAAAAGAAAAGAAAAGAAAAGAAAAGAAAAGAAAAGAAAAGAAAAGAAAAGAAAAGAAAAGAAAAAAGAAAGGAAAAGAAAAGAAAAACCTGAGTCTGGGAATCAAACTCAGGTCTTCATGATTGCAAAGCAAGCTCTTTACCAACTGAGCTTTCCTCACAGCCCAGAAAAGATATATTTCAGGAGAAAAGAAAAGTGTGTGTGTGTGTGTGTGTGTGTGTGTGTGTGTGTGTGTGTTGAGACAAGGTTTCTCTGTATAGCCATGGCTTTGTACACCAGGCTGGTCTTAAACTCACAGAGATCCTGTCTCTTCGGTACTTGGACTAAAGTCGTGTTCCACTATGGCCAGAGAGAAAATCTTATTGTATAAAGCAACATGTCTTTCTTGAGAAAATTTTCACCAAGATTTCTCTTTTAAGCCAGATGTCTTCTTGAATGTGTGTAATCCCAATACTTTGCAGCCTGAGGTAAAGAAGACACAAAATAACAAGCTAGCCTAAGACATAATTTCAAGACTGTCTCAAGAGGAGGAGGAAGAGGAGGAGAAAGAGGAAATAGGAGAATAAGGACAGTTTCTACAATAATAAACTCTGAATTCCTCATTGAACCGGTTAGTTTGCTATTTATTCCCAGCTTTAATTGGACATCACCTGGAGTACTTGAATATCAGCATAAAACTTGCCAAATTACACATGGTTAGACTTCCTTTTCATTTCCTGTAGGATGCCTTTCTGAAGAGCTCTTTTGTTTTCTCTTTATAGCACCAGTTTTATGTTTTCAGAGAGTCTTTTTTTTTCTTTGTGTCTAATTTCTCAGCCATGTCATTCCTTGTTAAAAGCTGGCCGTCTCAGACTCTTGAAGGCCATTACTTCTTTGTTTCCACCTCATTTGGTGTGTTCTGATTTGAGTTGGCATCTTATGTAGCCCCAAGTACCTATGGAGCTGATGCTAACCTCCAGCTCCTACCTTTCTGCCCCCAACTCCCATGTGCTGGGACTGTAAGTGTGCACCCCCAAACATAAACTTTTCCCCACTTTAAAAATGTTACCGTTTTCCACAGTTCCTTCCACCCAATATTTCCTTTGGATCGCTAAAAATGACAGAGTATAAACAATAGCCAGCATAGCAGGAAAACTGAGAGGCTACAATAGTTGCGAACATACCTTTGTGGTAAACAGCAGTTCTCTAATTGGTCATAGGACACGCTCAACCAAAGGCCCTTCATGGCTCATACTGGAAACTTAGTTACCTACTCAGAGCTAGTGAAGTCATGGTTACTGGATGTTTCTTTAATGCTGTGAAGAGACACAATAACCATGACAACTACTATAAAGGAAAACATTTCGTTAAGGCTGGCTTACAGTTCAGAGGTTCAGTCCATTGTCATCATGCTGAGCCGCATGTCAGCATCCAGGCAGGCATGACGCTGGAGGAAGAGGACGCTGGAGGAAGAGGAGCTGAGCGTTCTACACCTGGCTCCACAGGCAGCAGAAGGAAACCACCACACTAGGCCTAACTTGAAAATATGAGTCCTCAAAGCCTACCCCACAGTGACACACTTCCTCCAGCATGGCCACACCTACGCTAACAAGGCCACACCTAATGGTGCCATTTTCCATGGGCCTATGCTGGCCATTTTATTCAAACCACCACACTGGAAAACCTACAACCACTACTTTACTGAGCCAGTATAATCCCTAACTACATTCTAAGTATTTATCTTTATACCCACAGCTAAATGGAGTATTTCTGTCATCAAAGGAACTTCTCTATAGTGTTCTGAAGAACACTACAGAAAATCACAACCAATCAGAACAGAGAGCTGTGGAACATGATCCCTCCTGATGCACCTACAAAACAACTCCTACCCCAAGGCTGAGGAAACATTGCAGAAGAGGGGGCTGAAAGAGTATCAGAGCCACAGGACCAAGGAGTTTGCCGGGAGATTGTTTTGCCTAGGGATGTCAGAAGCTACATCCATAAAATAACTGCCTAAGCATGAGCTGGACTATGAAAACAATAATAGATATGCTAATATGGACAGGCAAAAGTCCAGGAGGCCTCAACCCTCCACAAAGAATTATGGTCTACTAAGGAATGCTGAGACAGTGGAAAAATAGTCTTCCTAGGAAAGAGCACACCAATTGATTTTCTGATACCAAATGGTTGGCCCTGAATCTATCCAAATGTTATAATGTTATACAGAGTGAGCAGGTTATATTTATGTATTTAATACACACACACACACACACACACACACACACACACAGAGAGAGAGAGAGAGAGAGAGAGAGAGAGAGAGAGAGAGAGAGGTGATGTCAGCAATTAAAGAAAAAGAGGCTAAGGTTTTAAAAGGGCTAAGGTTAAAGATACATGGGACAGACAGTTTGGACAAAAAAAGGGGATGATGAACTTATAACCTCAAGAAACTAAAACTATTTAAAATTAAAAAAGAAAAGCATTACAATATGTGTAGCAGAGAAGAAGAGTCTGGGTAGATGACCTAGAAGTTAAAAAGTGTTTGCTTCATACTTTGAGGACTGCAGTTCAGGTAAAACACACCAGGCATTTTCTATAACCTCAGGCTGCCAGTGGAGCTGAGACAGGGGGATTGATGGGGTTTTCTGGCTTCCAGCCAAGCCAAGAAAGTGCCAGCCCCAGGTTCAAAGAGAGCTCTTGCCTCAAAGGACTAGGTGGAAAGAACAAAGACGAAACAAACAAACAAACAACACAAAGAGAAAGACAAAAGATAAAAATAAAAAGGACCAGACAGGGAGTGATAGAGGATACTTGATATCTTCGCGCATGCGCGTGTACACACACACACACACACACACACACACACACACACACTTGTGCCTTGTGCGCTTACACTCACAAGCATAAAATAAATATTACTGGCCGGGCAGTGGTGGCGCACACCTTTAATCCCAGCACTTGGGAGGCAGAGGCAGGCGGATTTCTGAGTTCGAGGCCAGCCTGGTCTACAGAGTGAGTTCCAGGACAGCCAGGGCTACACAGAGAAACCCTGTCTTGAAAAACAAACAAACAAACAAAAAAACCAAAACAAAACAAAATAACAAAATAACTATTACAGTATAGTTGCTGGGAAGATGGTTGAGTCAGGAAAATGCTTGCTGTGTGAGCATGACAACCTGAATATGACAACTAGCGCCCAAGAAAAAGAGCTTGCCATGTGGCGTGCGCCTTTCATTGCTGTGCTGGGGAAGCAGGAGGATTCCAGGGAATTGCTGTCTAGCCAGTTTAGCTTTGTGACTTCTAGATACAAGGAGAGACACTCAAAAAATTGACAGAGGAGTGGTTGAGAGAAACACCCAGTTTTGACCTCTGGCACACACACACACACACACACACACACACACACACACCCCACATACATCTGCACAGACACATTAAAATAAATAAAAATAGAAACTACAGCACTGGTATATGGCAGTGTTACTCAACCTGTGAGTCGCAACCCCTTTCTGCCTTCTTCTTCCCCAGCTCAGTAACTGAATTTTGTGCCTGCTAACCAATGCAGAGATCTCTGTGCTGGCTGGTTTTGTGTCAACTTGACACAGGCTGGAGTTATCACAGAGAAAGGAGCTTCAGGTGAGGAAATGCCTCCATGAGATCCAGCTGTGGTGCATTTTCTCAATTAGTGATCAAGTGGGGAGGGCCCATTGAGGGTGGTGCCATCCCTGGGCTGGTAGTCTTGGGTTCTATAAGAGAGCAGGCTGAGCAAGCCAGTAAGTAACATCTCCCCATGGCCTCTGCATCAGCTCCTGCTTCCTGACCTGCTTGAGTTCCAGTCCCGACTTCCTTTGGCGATGCACAGCAGTGTGGAACATATAAGCTGAATATAAACTCTTTCCTGTCCAACTTGCTTCTTAGTCATGATATTTGTGCAGGAATAGAAACCCTGACAAAGATAATCTCTAACTCAGACTTCTGGAAATTATTTTACTTCTTGCTTAAATGTTATTGCTCAAGTCTTTATAGGGTGGAGTATATCATCTTGTAGATAGATGTTCAGAATGTTGCTTAAAAGACTACTGTGAGCCAGGAATTGGAGTACTTGAGTTTAATTCCAGCACTTAAGAGGCAGAGGCAGGAGGATCTTTGAGTGGAAGGCCATTGAGCTCTAGGACAGCCAGGACTACATAGAGAGACCCTATGTTAATCTCCCATTCCCTCCTCAGAAGAATACCGCACAAATTGGACTCAGTGGATTAATTTTAAAAAGGGAGGGGGATGAGGAGGGGAAGGTGGACCTGGGAAGAGTTAGGGAGATTAGTAGTGGGGGAGTTAATATCTTCAAAATACATAGTATGAAATCCTTAAAGAACAAAATATTTGCAAAGGAAAGCATATTCACAAAGAAGAAAACACTGTGTTTCCAGGTATCTCTGCACAGTAGTTGGACTTTCAGTATATACATTATTCATTGCTCAGCCACACCTAGTCCCGCATACCCTACCAGCAGGATACAAAGCAGATACTTGACTTTGACCTGCAGTTCTTTGCAGTTCTCTATCAAGGTGTTAGCTTGATTCTCCTTGAATTACCTCATTATTGACTCACACAGAATATTTTCATCAGAGGTTTCAGTACTTAAAACTACGGACTAGCAGATTTTTTTTCCCCTTTTACTCTCTCAGGAAAATAATTCCCTAACAGAACATCAAAGGCTAAAACCCAGATCTCTTATCTCACATTGTTGCCCTTGTTAGTTGAGTGTGCACTTGTGCTCTGAATAAGAGCTGCATGCCGACACGTAGTCCCTAGCTGCTGCTGGGGTTTTAGAAGATCCTTGAAGTAGAGCCTCACTGGAGGACTAGGATCTCTGAAGGCAGCCTTGCTCTCTGCTTCCGGATGGAGCAGCCATGTGGGCAGCTGCCTCAGGCCCCCGCCACCATGCTTTCTGCACCATGGTAGTGTCTACCATGACACACACCCCCTGGGGGAAAAAAACCTCTTCTTCAATGAAGTTGCCTCTTCTCAGGCTTTTGGTCACAACAATAATAACTAATACACTATTTAAAAACCTAGACTTGTGTGAGGCTGTAACATAGTGGGAAGAGTGAGGGCCTAGTATACCAGAGACCTCGGGCTGAGGATTCCTAGCACTGCCTAAAATTGGGTGGCAGAGGCACATGAGCCTGTGGTGTAATCCCTGCCACTGCATCAGTAGAAGCTGGAAGATGGGGATTTAAATCTCATGCTTGGCTTCAGTTGGCTTGGACAGAGAAGTAGACAAGTTGCTCTCTGACCTTTCATATAATCTATTCATGCACACCCCACCTTGTCACAGTCACACACACACACACACACACACACACACACACACACAGAGAGAGAGAGAGAGAGAGAGAGAGAGAGAGAGAGAGAGAGAGAAAGAGAGAGAGAGAGATAAAATCACATTTTAGATCCATACTTTCATTTTTAAATAGCGCTATAGATGTAGCCCAGGATTGCTCTGGGTTTGTTATAGAGCCCAGAATGGCCTTGTACTCCTGATTCTTCTACTTCTATACCCTAAATGGTGAGATTATAGGTGCGCACCATTATATCTAGTTTTACATGATGCTGAGGATAGAATTTCGGGCTTCATATATGGCAGGCAAGCACTGTATCACATCCCCAGCTCCGGTTTCACTTAAAAAAAAAACTAAGGTTAAACATGGTGTTGTATGCCTTTAATTTCTCTTTTTTTAATTGAACAACTATTTTTTAAAAGATTTACTCATCTATTATATGTGAGTACACTGTAACCGTCTTCAGACACAGCAGAAGAGGGCGTAAGATCTCATTATGGATGGTTGTGAGCCACCATGTGGTTGCTGGGATTTGAACTCAGGACCTTCAGAAGAGCAGTCAGTGCTCTTAACCACTGAACCATCTCTCCGGCCCAAAGCCTTTAATTTCAACACAATTGGATATCTGTGAGTTCAAGCAAGCCTGATCTACATGGTGTGTGCATGTCTGTGTGTATATGTGTGCATACATGCATAACATGGTGCATATTAGAGGGACCAGTTCTCTCCTTCCACTATATGGTTCCTAGGGTACCTAGGGTCACCCATCCACCCCCAACCCCAGTTCATTTTTACTAGAAATTTTTATTGAGGGCTGGAGAGATGGCTCAGTGGTTAAGAGCCCTGACTGCTCTTTTGAAGGTCCTGGGTTCAATTCCCAGCAACCGCATGGTGGCTCACAACTATCCATAATGAAATCTGATGCCCTCTTCTGGAGTGTCTGAAGACAGCTATAGTGTACTTACATGTAATAAATAAATAAATAAATAAATCTTTACAAAAAGAAATTTTTATTGACATAATTGTAGATTAGCCTACAGTTGTAAGACACAAAAAGGATTTTTCTTTTACATTTTATCTAGTTTTACCCCATGATAACATTTTGCAAAATTGTAGTATAATAGTCTGGGGAGATGCCTCAGTTGATGAAGTGCTTGCTGTGTAAGCATGAGAAACTAAGTTTGACCTCAGAACCCACACCATAAAGCTATACAGCCCCCTGGCACTGGGCAAAGAGATACCTTTGGTTATTATTGGTGTTCTTCTATCAGTAAGGGGCAGGGCAGGGGGCAGTCCTTTGTTCATCCTAGCTTGAGGCCTGGTTTGGTGGCCAAAGCTGTTTGAAGGCATACATTTTTTCCAACCCACTTTAATAAGTATTCAACCTCCCTTCTAGCCCACCACACACCAGAAGTGGTGGAAGAGAAGTATTATTAGGACACGGGGAATTGCTGCTGCTGCTGGTGTTTTGGCCCGGGATTCTTTTTTTTTTGTTTTGTTTTGTTTTGTTTTGTTTTGTTTTGTTTTTTGAGACAGGGTTTCTCTGTGTAGCCCTGGTTGTCCTGGAACTCACTCTGTAGACCAGGCTGGCCTCAAACTCAGAAATCTGCCTTCCAGCCGGGCGTGGTGGCACACGCCTGTAATCCCAGCACTTGGGAGGCAGAGGCAGGCAGATTATCTGAGTTCCAGGCCAGCCTGGTCTACAGAGTGAGTCCCAGGACAGCCAGGGCTACACAGAGAAACCCTGTCTCAGAAAAAAAAAAAAATCCGCCTGCCTCTGCCTCCCAAGTGCTGGGATTAAAGGTGTGTGCCACCACTGCCCAGCTTTGGCCTAGGATTCTTGTATCAAAGTTTTTCCACATAGTAACTCCAAACAGCTGGAACTTAGCTTAAAGAATAAGGCTTGATTTTTTTGTTTGTTTGTTTGTTTGTTTTAATCAGTAGCTTACGGAAAATGTTTCCCATTCACTTTCAAATTCTCTGTGAGGACCAAACAATCTAATTTGAAGGGGAGTTTGTTTAGAGCAAGACTGCGCCCCTCAAATATAAAGATATTAATGTGTATCCATCCAAGCACATTAGGAGAAATGAGCTTCAGAACGGTTCTTTTTTTCTTTTCTTTTTTTTTTTTTTTGCCTGTCTTTGGAAGGGGTGCTATTCTTTTGTATTTTTCTGAGGTGGCAAACCAATAATAGGTGTACATGGGAAAATTGCCTGAGTCAGAGGTCAAATGGTCCTTTCCTCCACTTGCTTTGGGGTCCTAGGTCTCCCTTCATAGGGGTGCTTAAGGCCTCTCTTTTGTTTCCTGTTTCATTAATCTCAGCCCCTTTCTTTTCCCAGCTCAACAACTCAATATTCTTATTTCAGCATCTCTATTCTTCTCCCACTGTGGTGTCAGCCCCTAACAAAATCGCTTGCCGTGAATTTCCACAAGATAAGAGTAGAGAAAATGGAGATGGATCAAGTAAATAAGAAAGCAAATATTGTGCAAAGCAGTAAAAGATGCTTTAAGATGTTTTTAAAGCCAGGCTGCATTGCTAGGCAGTGTGTTTGTCTATGCCTTTAATCCCAGCACTCAGAGCGCAGAGGCTGGCAGATCTCATGAATTCAAGGGCAGACTGGTCTACACAGTGAGTTTCAGGACAGCCAGGACTACACAGAAAAACCTTGTCTCAAAATAAAAGACAGACAGACAGACAGACAGGCTGTGTCATCCTGGATCTTGTTTAGTAAATGGATGTTCTCCTTTATCTGAGGTTCCTATCAAACTCTTCAGGTGTGCATATACAACATGGAACAAATACAGAATCCAGGAAAGGAATCATTGACAGGGTGGGGTGGTGAGGGAACAGAAGAGAGGGGACAGCAGGTTACCAGTGATCTGATGGGGGAAATGGAAAAAACTGGGAGCTCTAAGGAGAGGAAGGGAAATAAATACAGAAGGAGGGAGGAAGTAAAAATTAACAGTAATGATGTCTGAAAAAGTCACAAGGAATCATATTAACTATTTGCCTAAAAATAGCTACAATACATGAAAGTCAGTGTTTAAATATACATATATAACTTACATTAAAATTTCCCATCTGCACTAACAATACTTCCTCTAAATGCCAAAGACAACCTACGAAAATGTCCCAACTTTAGGCATAAGAAGCCCACTTTTGAGCTGCGGGTCAGGGGTGTCCAGGAGATTCCCCAAACTTTCCAGGCAATTGCTATTTCCCTTGGTTGCTCCTCAGAGGTAGATAAGTCCCTACATTGGAAGACAACTTGCACTTCAGACACAGGGCCTAGAGGCTCCTGATCTGGAACTGATCTAAAAGCCTTCTTTTTTTTTTTTTTCTTTTTTTTTTTTTTTTTTTTTTTGGTTTTTTGGTTTTTTGGGTTTTTGGGTTTTTTTTCCCGAGACAGGGTTTCTCTGTGTAGCCCTGGCTGTCCTGGAACTCACTTTGTAGACCAGGCTGGCCTCGAACTCAGAAATCCACCTGCCTCTGCCTCCCAAGTGCTGGGATTACAGGCGTGCGCCACCACG